>AFQZ01000749.1:0-25623 GCA_000222935.2 Aciculosporium take MAFF-241224 | reverse complement strand
CCTCACAATATATATAAAGGTTAATTATAAGTTAAAAATCGGCCTTTTCTTTCTTAGTAAGAAAAGCCTTTACTTAAGGGTATTTCTAGGGTCTTTTACGTCCTCTTTATAGTAGAGTTATTAGGTTATTAAAAGGGTTCTTATAATTTTTATCACCTTAAACCAGGTCTTTCTTATAAACCGGGTCTTTCTTGTAAGAAGATTTTACCTCTAGCGAGGTTATATACGGTTTAATAACTATAGACTAAAATTTTATAGGACTATAAGGTATCTTAATAATGTAAGTCTCTCCTTCTATTAAGAGAAGCTTATAGGTGCTAGTTTATTTACCTTTTTTATAATAAACTTATATATTAAAATTTAAGGGAAGAGTATATATAGGCAGGGTTATTAGGCTATTATAGGTATTAAGAGCATTATAGACTTAGCGCCTTATAAGACTGCGCCTTGCTTTATTTATTACTTTTTAAAGTATCTTAGCTCTTTAGGCAACTGTAAAGCTTAGGGGGGAATTATTTATTATCCTTAAATAGGTTTTAAAGACTAAGAGGGTAAGAATAAGGCTTTTTAGACTAGTAGAGTTATTAACTGCTTTAACAGCTATTTAAAGCATTTACTCTTTTAGAAAAAGACTATTAGCTTTAGTCTTAATAATATCATATGCTCTGTAAAGAGTGGCATAATATTACTTAAGTTTTCTAATACTATTATAAGCCTTAACAGGGACTTTATTAATATTAATTAATAGTAGTTAAGCTAAATGCCTAAATTTGCTAAAAGTAAAATTCCTTCTAGCATTATAGACTATCTAGTCTAGAGGTTTAAGATATATATTAATCTAGCACTCTTTAAGGGCATTCCAGATGTCTTAAGCTTTTTATTATTAGGGTCTAAGAAAGCAGGCAGCTTAAAATAATATTACTAAATTTATAACATATAGGACCGGCTTCTTGTTAATTTGCATAATATTAATAAGGACCTTATTGTTATGGTCTCGCTAGGATGCGACTGCAGAGCTAGTGACTTAAATAAGAATATTATTTATAAAGAGAAAGAGAAGGAAAAGATATATTTACTTCTAGTAACCCTTCCTTTCTAGTTATATGTATAACTAGGGCCTAAGCTGCTTATATATTGCTTATATAAAGCCCTTTACTTTCTAGCTATATATATTCATGTACGCTAGGTAGCTAGAGCCACTTTCTAGTTCATTGACTAACTTCTTAATATAGGAAAAACCTTAAAATAGGGGAGAAAACCTATATTCTTTTATATAGCTCCTACTAAGCCTTTAATATAAAGTCTTTGTTATTTTTAACTATTAGTATGAGATGTCTGCCAGTTCCCCTAGAACTACAGATAATAACAGAAGTATGGTTATGCTTTATATAAAAGGTTAGTATGTTAGTAAAAACCCCTTATAAGCACCTCCTCTCCTAATCTAGCTCTTTCTCCTTTATTTTATTATTTCTATTACCTTTAGTCCCTTTCTTAACCTTATTATTATATATTTGCTATATCTTATAAAGCTCCTTAGCTAGCCTATACTGCTAAAGTTACCTAGTTAAAAGCACCTACTTTATAATATTTAGTGCTAGCTTTTTATTATTAAGCGCCGCCCTAAGCTCCTATAGGTCTCTTATTATAGGCACTACTAGGATTAGCCTTAAATAGTTATATTTTAGGCAGGAAAGAATAAAGTAGTAGACATCCTTATCTCCCCCCTAGTATTAATATATTAGTAATATTACCTTAGGCACCTGCTTGTTATAAAGGAAGACATTTAGCCTTATTTTCTCTATTTAAATCTATACTAAGGCTATAGATTTATACTTTAGCAGGCTATTATAAAGCCTTACTATCTTTTTTATGCTCTTAAAGTTAGGTTCCTTATTTATTACCATTACTTTTGCCTGTCTTTTTCTTACCTAAGCCTTATGCCTTTACTATATCTACTATTTTTCCTACTCCCTCTTTAATTCCTATCTAGCTATAAGGCTACTATGGAGGGGGGGGGGGGCATTAGGAAACGCCTTATAGTAATTATATTAGCAGCCTCTTTCTTAGTATTATAGCTATAAAGCTATTAAATTACATGCCTGTTATATTTTCTTACCTATATTACTATCCTTAAGTCTTTAGTAAAATTATTACTTAATATAATTAAGGTATAAATCTACTAGCAGTATTACTACTTTTATATTTAAGAGTATTACTAGTATTACCTTATATGCCCTTATAACCCGTCTTAAGTAGTTATTCTATTCCCTTATAAATGCCTTTACTACCCCCTATACTACCCCTTTTAACTTACTATAGGTATAGTAAATCCTGGCTTTATAGGCTATTATACTTCTTATTACCTGTGTATAAAGGGATCTTGCACACTCTAGTTAGCATCCCTATATAGATATAGCTAGTACTATAAGTACTAACTTCTGCTATAATAATTTAGCATTTACCTTCTCTATATAGGTTAACTAATAAAGCTTTTAGTGAATCTAAACCCCTAGGAATTACGCTAATTATATTAGTTATATTATTATTCTTTTAAGTTAAATTATTATTATAATTACCTGCCTTTTCCTTATAAAGTATATTTGCTTGCTCTTCCCTAGATTAAACCTTAGCCTATACTCCTTTAACTACTCCTTATATATTCTCTAGACTCTTTTTAGTTATACTTTAATCTCCTCTGCTGTTTTTCTATATACTATAATATTTATATTATTTAAGAACCCTAATAATAATATTAATTCTGCCGCTACTAGTTTTTAATATAATAGTATAATATAGAGCAAAAAGGGAATAGAAGATACTAGCAACCCTTATAGAACCCCTGCTATAACTTAAATTTCCTTAGTAATACGCCTGTTAAATGCTAATTATGCTTTTCTTTTTAATATAAAGCCCTATGCCTATCTGGCTATTTATCCTAGTAGTCCTAACTCCTTTATAATATAGATTAGTTATTTATAGCTAATAGTATTAAACGCCCTAGTAATATTTAGCTAAAATAATAATACTATTTCCTAGTAATACTACACTATCTTTATAACCTCTTTTAATATACTTAGTATTACCTCTGTTAACCTACTAGCCTTATTACTTATTTATATATCTGGTAGTATATAGCCTTCCTTTGCTATAATAGTAATCCTCCTTATAATAGCTCTCTTAATTACTTTTTTTAGTATATTTAATAGTAATATTAGCCTCTACCCCCTTAGTCTGCCTAACTCCTTAGGGGTTTTCCTAGGTTTATATAAAACTACTACCTTTACTTACTAGAAGAAGGCTAAATAGTGTCCTAAACCGTAGTATATATTTATAAGGTATATTAAATATAATATTAGGGCTGCTTTATATAGCTTAAGGAAGCCTATTAATAGCTTATCCAGCCCTAGGGCTTTCTAACTTGCTGTATTCTTTATAACTTTTTTAATTTTTTCCTCTATAAACACAGAAACTACCTAATTATTACTATAGTATTTTATATTTACCTCTGTTTCTAGACCTAGAGCCCTAGCTGTAAATAAAGGAAAAAACCTCCCTATAAATGCTTTTGCCTTACCCTTATATATAACCTTTACTATCTCCTCCCTATTATTATCTTTTAGCTAAGTTAGTAGTAGGACTTATTATATCTTAGGAGAAAGTCTACTCTATAGCTAGGCCTAGCACTCTAGGTTTTAAAGGCTCTTTTTTAACCTAAATAACTTATTAACTACCTATTGCCAGCTACTTTTCTTTTTCTTTAAGATAATATAATCCTGTTTTTCTGTTACTTTTATTAAGGCCTGCTATAATTCCTATATCTATTATTACTATTACTGCCTATTAGCATATCTTACCTTTATTATTATATCTTTTACCCTTTTATTCTACTAAAGCTATAGTTTACTACACTCTTAAGGTTATTTAGGTGCCGCTATATTGGCTATTTTTGTGAGCTATTAGGTAAGCTATTATGCATAATTATTAAATTCCTGCTAGTTATATAGTAGGAGCTCTAATCCCTTCTTTTTATGTCTGTTTAAAGCCTTTACTATAATAAGGTTCTTATTTGCTATTTTCTAACCCTGGACTAACCCTAGGCTATTACTTAATTTCTTATTTATCTTAATGCTAATAAGCTAAGATATATGGTTAAATCTAGTAATTTCTACTAGCCTAATGAATTTAATACCTATGTTATAGGTGGTTTATATATAGTTAATAGTACTATCTCTGCTGCTATATTCTCTTCTTATTACTTCCTGAAACGGTATAGCTAGGCTAAGTTACTACATTATTATAAATTCTAATATCTTATTATGCCCCTAAAAGGTTTAGCTAAATCTATCCTATAAGGGGTAGTGTTAGTTAAAGTCCCTTATAAATATACTCTAGCCCTTTGCCTAGGTATTAGTAAAGTATTATAAAGCCATTTACTACTCCCTTTTATAAGCTAGGAAATAAATGTTATATATATATATATGTACGCTAGGTAGCTAGAGCCACTAACTAGTTCATTAACTAACTTCTTAATATAGGAAAAACCCTAAGATAGGGGAGAAAACCCATATTCTTCCATATAGCTCCTGCTAAGCCTCTAATATAGAGTCTTTATTATTTTTAACTATTAGTATAAGATATCTGCTAGTTCCCCCAGAACTGCAGACAATGACAGAAGTATGGTTATGCTTTATATAAAAGGTTAGTATATTAGTAAAAACCTCTTATAAGCACCTCCCCTCCTAATCCAGCTCTTCCTCCTTTATTTTATTATTTCTATTACCTTTAGTCCCTTTCTTAGCCTTATTATTGTATATCTACTACGCCTTGTAAAGCTCCTCCGCCAACCTATACTACTAAAGTCGCCTAGTTAAGAGCACCCACTTTGCGATATTTAGTGCTAGCTTCTTATTATTAAGCGCCACCCTAAGTTCCCATAGGTTTCTTATTATAGGCACTGCCAGAATCAGCCTTAAATGGTTATATTCTAGGCATAATAGGATAAGGTAGTAAATATCCTCGTCTCCTCCCTAGTATTAATATATTAGTAATATTACCTTAGGCACCCGTTTGTTATAGAGGAAGGCATTTAGCCCTATCTTTTCCGTTTAAAGCTATACTAAGGCTATAGATTCATACTTTAGTAGGCTGTTATAAAGCCTTACTATTTTTTTAGTACTTTTAAAGTTAGGTTCCTTATCTACTGCTATTACTTTTGCCCATTCTCTTCTTACTTAAGCCTTATGCCTCTGCTATATTTACTGTTTTTCCCACTCTCTCTTTAATTCCTATCTAGCTATAAGGCTGCTAGGGAGGGGGGGGGGGGTATTAGGAAACGCCTTATAGTAATTGTATTAGCGGCCTCTTCCTTAGAATTATAGCTGTAATGCTATTAAATTACAGGCCTATTATATCTTCTTACCTATGCTACTATCCTTAAGTCTTTAGTAAAATTATTGCTTAATATAATTAAGGTATAGATCTACTAGTAGTACTGCTGCTTTTATCTCTAAGAGTGTTACTAGTATTGCCTTATATGCTCCTATAACCCGCCTTAAGCATTTATTTTATTCCCTTATAAATGCTTTTACTACCCCCTGTATTACCCCTTCTAACTTGCTATGGGTGTAGTATATCCTAGCTCTATAAGCTATTATGCTTCTTATTACCTATATATAAAGGGATCTTGCACACTCTAGTTAGCATCCCTATATAAACACAGCCAGCGCTATAAGTGCTAACTTCTGCTATAATAATTTAGTATTTACCTTCTTTATATAGGTTAACTAATAAAGCTTCTAGTGAATCCAAACCCCTAGGAATCACGCTAATTATGTCGGTTATATTATTATTCTTTTAAGTCGGATTGTTATTATAATTGCCTGCCTCTTCCTTGTAAAGTATATTAGCTTGCTCTTCCCTAGGTTAAACCTTAGCTTATACTCCTTTAACTATTCTTTATATATTTTCTAGGCTCTTTCTAGTTATACTTTTATCTCCTCTGCTGTTTTTTTATATACTATAATATTTATATTATCTAAGAACTCTAATATTAATATTAATTCTACTGCTGCTAGTCTTTAATATAGTAGCATAATATAGAGTAGGAAGAGGATAGGAGACACTAGTAACCCTTATAGAACCCCTATAGTAACTTAGATTTCCTTAGTAATACGTCCGTTAAATACTAATTATACTCCCCTTTTTAATATAAAGCCCTATGTCTATCTAGCTATCCACCCTAATAGTCCTAACTCCTTTATAGTGTAGATTAATTGTTTATAGCTAATAGTATTAAACGCCCTAGTAATATCCAGCTATAGTAATAATACTATCCCCTAGTAATGCTATGCTATTCTTATAATCTCTTTTAGCATGTTTAGTGCTACCTCTATTAACCTACTAGCCTTATTATTTATTTATATATTTAGTAGTATATAGCCTTCCTTTACTACAGTAGTAATCCTCCTTATAATAGCTCCCTTAATTACTTTTCCTATTGTATTTAAGAGCAATATTAGCCTCTACCCCCCCGGTCTGCCTAACTCCTTAGGGGTTTTCCTAGGTTTATATAGAACTACCACTTTTGCTTGTTAAAAGAAGGCCAGATAGTGTCCTAAACCATAGCATACATTTATAAGGCATGTTAAACATGATATTAGGGCTGCTCTGCATAGCTTAAGGAAACCTATTAGCAGCTTATCTGGCCCTAGGGCTTTTTAACTTGCTATATTCTTTATAACTTCTTTAATTTCCTCCTTTATAAACACGGAAACTACCTGATTATTACTATAGTATCTTATCTCTGCCTTTATTTCTAGACCTAGAGCTCTAGCTATAGATAAGGGAAAGAACCTTTCTATAAATGCCTTTGCCTTACCCTTATATATAACCTTTACTATCTCCTCCCTGCTGTTATCTCTTAGCTAAGTTAGTGGTAGGACCTGTTATATCTTAGGAGGAAGTCTACTCTATAGCTAGGCCTAGTGCTTTAGGGTCTAAAGGCTCTCTTTAGACCTAGATAACTTACTAACTGCCTATTACCAGCTGCTTTTCTTTTTCTCTAAGATTATATAATCCTGTTTTCCTATAGCTTTTATTAAGGCCTGCTATAATTCCTGTGTTCGTTATTACTACTACTGCCTATTAGCATATCTTACCTTTACTATTATATCCTTTACCCTTTTATTCCACTAAGGCTATAGTTTACTATGCCCTTAAGGTTATTTAGGTGCTGCTATATTAGCTATCTCTATAAGTTATTAGGTGAGCTATTATGTATAGTTATTAATTTCCTGCTAGTTATATAGCAGGAGCTCTAACCCCTTCTTTCTAAGCCTGTTTAAAGCCTTTACTATAATAAGGTTCTTATCCGCTGTCCTCTAACTACAGACTAACCCTAGGCTATTGCTTAATTCCTTGCTTATTTTAATGCTAATAAGCTAAGGCATATAGTCAGATCCGGCGATTTCCACTAGCCTAATAAATTTAATACTAATATTATAAGTAGTCTATATATAGTTAATAGTACTGTCCCTACTGCTATGTTCTCTCCTTATTACTTCCCTAAACGGCGTAGCTAGGCTAAGTTACTACCTTATTATAAATTCTAATGTCTTATTATACCCCTAAGAGGTTTGGCTAAATCTGTCCTATAAGGGGTAGTATTAGTTAAAGTTCCCTATAAACACACTCTAGCTCTTTACCTAGGTATTAGCAAAGTATTATAAAGGCATCTGCTACTCCCTTTTATAAGCTAGAGAATAAATATTATATACCTTTACTTTATATAGCTTAATACTATACTAATTCTCCTCCTTTCCTATAGTCTAAAGTCCTATCTTAACCTTTTAATATATATAAATTACTATTCTTCTACTATATATTACTAATATATAGTGCCCTTAAGATAGATTTAGTAGTATACTATTATAACCTCCTGGTTCTAGATGGCTATTACCTTAGGGCTAACGTTATGCCCTAACGCTAAATATACTAGATTGCTTTTCTTTTGTATATTCCAGTATATAACCTTAATTATATACTTTATTATATGCTTCAGAGCACCCTAGTTAGGCTAGCTCTGGTATTATTTTGCCCTCTAGTCGGTTGTAAAAAGGCTAGCATTATGCCTTCCTCTGCTGGTCTTTATTATTTTAATTATAGCTTATAGGTTTATTTTATAAAAAGGCCCCTTAATTATATGCTCCTTTCTCTTAGCTGCCTCTCTATTAGTCCCCTAGTCTCTTCTCTATAATAACCCTTACCTATAGTAGCCGTTGCAACCTCTGACTAATAGCTGCAGAAGAATAGCAGCCTTATAGCATAAGCCTCCCTTGCCTACTACTATTTATTATTACTTACTAAGCATAGCTAAGACCATACTAAATATGCCTTTATATAATTTAGGCATCTCTCTCATACCTTACCTGTTAATGTTAGGTAAGTTCTCTCTCCCTTAGGATATTTTTTAGTAGTATACCTACTACATCTTACTTCCTCCTTATAATGCCTAGTAATATACCTAATCTTATAGTAGTTATAATATTGCTTTAGGTAGATTATCTTGTTATATAGCTTAGCATTAAAAATCTCTGCTTAGTATACTATTCCCCTATAGCATAGGCAGTTTGCTACCTTAGTGCCCTTAACACTAACCACTAGTAGTGCCCTTGTTACTATTCCCTTTGGCTTTTATACTATTATCTTTGCTATGTTTAAACCATTTTCCTTTTTAATATTCTTCCTTATATCCTTAATTATAATGTAGTTTGTTAATTATATTAGAAATCCCTTAATAATCACACTGAACATCTTTCTATTTACTTCCACCTTAGGTCTAAAGGTAACTCTTACCCAGGCTGTGTTTTCCTTCTATTTCCTCCCTGCTTTAGTAAATATAATAACTATGTCTTTATTCTATAGTTAGTATGCTACTACTACCTCCTTTATACTAATAGCACTGTTTACTACCTTTATAATCTCCCCTAGTAATCTATTCCTAACTGCCTTACTAATAGTATTTCCCTTTACTATTACTTCTTAGTAATAGTAGGCTAGTATTGCTATACCTTCCGTTTAGGCTAAAGGGATTATTATATTCTGCCCTATAGCTCTATAAGCTATAATAGTTACTTAAGTCTTTTTAACTACTAATCTAGTCCTAGAAATAGCCTTTATTGCCTCCTTAACCGCCTTTTTAACTGTGGTTTCTACCTTACTATTAACTGCTTTTATAATTAAAGCCTATAGGCCTCTTGTGCTAGTTTTTATTTAAGCTATTTTCCCTCTTACATTTATAGCAATTTATGTAATAGTTCTAATAAAAGCCTATACTTTTATTATTTCTACCTTTAGAATAACTTTTATTATTAATTCCTTTAGTAATTTTATTTTATTCTTTAGTTTTTCCTGTGCTACTACTACTTTAGAATTCTCTCCTTAATGCTATATTTCTTCCTAGGTAGTGCCTCGTCCTTCGTTAGTTATAAATTTACATAAAAATTTATTAATTATTATACCCCTTATGCCGCTTACTCCCCTTACGTAATGCGCCATTACTAGGGGGGGTAATTAATAATAAGGAATCTAATTCCGTGCTTCTTTTCCGTTTTAGGCGTAATACCGCGTCGTATCCACGGTGTTTTTTTTTTTTCCTCCTTTTTAAATTCGTTTTAATAAATGTTATATACCTTTACTTTATATAGCTTAATACTATACTAATTCTCTCCCCTTTCTATAGTCTAAAGTCCTGTCTTAACCTTTTAATATATATAAATTACTATTCTTCTGCTATATATTACTAGTATATAGTGCCCTTAAGATAGATTTAGTAGTATACTTTTATAATTTCCTGGTTTTTAAATAGCTATTACTTTAGGGCTAACGCCATACCCTAACACTAGATATACTAAATTACTTTTCTTCTATATATTCTAGTATATAACCTTAATTATATACTTTATTATATGCTTTAAAGCACCCTAGTTAGGCTAGCTCTGGTATTATTTTACCCTTTAGTTTGTTATAAAAAGGCTAGTATTATGCCTTTCTTTACTAATCTCTACTATCCTAATTATAGCTTATAGGTTTATTTTATAAATAGGCCCCTTTATTATATATTCCTTTCTCTTAGCTACCTTTTTATTAGTTCCCTAGTCTTTTCTTTATAATAACCCTTACTTATAGTAGCTATTATAGCCTTTAACTAATAGCTATAAAAGAATAGCAGCCTTATAGTATAAGCCTCCCTAGCCTACTACTATCTATTATTACTTACTAAATATAGCTAAGACTATACTAGATATACCCCTATATAATTTAAGTATCTCTCCTATACCTTACCTATTAATATTAAGTAAGTTCTCTTTTCCTTAAGGTATTTTCTAGTAATATACCTATTATATTTTACTTTCTCTTTATAGTACTTAGCAATATATCTAATCTTATAGTAGTTATAATATTGCTTTAAGTAGATTATCTTATTATATAGTTTAGTATTAAAAATCTCTACTTAGTATATTATTCCCTTATAGTATAGGTAGTTTGCTACCTTAGTGCCCTTAATACTAATTACTAGTAGTGCTTTTATTACTATTCCCTTTAGCTTTTATATTATTATCTTTATTATGTTTAAACTATTTTCCTTTTTAATATTCTTTTTTATATCCTTAGTTATAATATGGTTTATTAATTATATTAGGAATCCCTTAATAATTACACTAAACATCTTTTTATTTACTTTTTCCTTAGGTTTAAAGGTAACCCTTACCTAGGCTATATTTTCCTTTTATTTTCTTCCTACTTTAGTAAATATAATAACTATATTTTTACTTTATAGTTAGTATGCTATTATTACTTCCTTTATATTAATAGTATTATTTACTACCTTTATAATCTCCTTTAGTAATCTATTCCTAACTACCTTACTAATAGTATTTCCTTTTATTATTACTTCCTAGTAATAGCAGGCTAGTATTACTATACCTTTTATTTAAGCTAAAGGGATTATTATATTCTGCCTTATAACTTTATAAGCTATAATAGTTACTTAAGTCCCCTTAATTATTATTTTAGTCCTAGGAATAGCCTTTATTACCTCTTTAACTGCCTTTTTAACTATAGTTTCTACCTTACTATTAACTACTTTTATAATTAAAGCTTATAAGCTTTCTATACTAGTTTTTATTTACGCTATCTCTTTACCTATATTTATAGTAATTTATATAAAAGATCTAATAAAAGCCTATACTTTTATTATTTCTGCCTTTAGAATAACTCTTATTATTAATTCCTTTAGTAATTTTATTTTATTCTTTAATTTTTTCTATACTACTATTACTTTAGAATTCTCTCCTTAATATTATATTCCTTTCTAAGTAGTACTTTATCCTTTATTAGTTACAGATCTATATAAAAATTTATTAATTTTTATACCCCTTATGCTGCTTATTCCTCTTATATAATGCGCTATTACTAGGGGGGGTAATTAATAATAAGGAATCCGATTTTATGCTTCTTTTTTGTTTTAGGCGTAATACTGCGTCGTATCCGCGGTGTCGGCTCCTGAAATGCTTTTTTTAGTTAACTTCCTTTCTAGCTATATAGACCCGAGCTTTAAGCTTAAATCTATTATATAGCCCCCTTCTCGCCCCTAAGACGCCTCCTCTTAGGCCTGTTATTACTATATATATTGCCCTATTATACCTTATACCACTTTAGTACTACTATATCTAAAAAACTTTTTAAGGGTTTTTATATTAGCTAAACATAACCTGCCTATTTAACTAATATATCCTATTAATTACCCTGTCCTTAGGCATTTCTTACTACTATTATTTTCTTAACCTTATATTCTACTAAATCTAAATTATCTTTATAAAGCGAGAGTGTTAGGCCTGGTATAGAATTAGCTAGCTATTATAATAATAGCAGATTAGAAGCTGTTCTTTTAATAAAGTTTATATAAAAAACCAGGTATATCCCCTGTAAAATATCTAAATAAATAGTAAGTAAAGTTAGTATATTTAAGACCTTATATTTTGCCTTTATCTAGTTAAGTTTTTAGCTAGAACGGTTTGTCTTTATATAATAGAGATTTAACTATATAAAATCCCCTATTTAGTAACGCTTTACTAAGCACTAGGAAATATTTACTATATCCTACTAATATTATTATATAAAGTTAATTATAGCTTGTGCTATTACTGTCCTTTCCCAGATATATTCTAGGAATAATATAGCTTTTCCCTTAGGTAAGGTTAGGCTTCTAGTCTTATTTAATATATACTAAACTAGTTTAATATTAAAGCCCTTTAGCGCTTAGTTTATACTTATACTAGTTATTATAAAGATCTAGTTATTAAGTGCTATTTAATATACTAGTAAATAGTTAGCCTAGTTATACTATAAGAAAGTAATAATTACTTATAAAACTATTTATACCTTTTAATTTACTTATTTTATACTACTATTTATCTATAGATAATAGGATATAAATAGTAGTTACTTAATACCTATTTAATTACAAAGTATAGTCTAAAAGCAACTAAGCTAATCTAAACCGTAATTAAAGATAATCTAGTAAGGGAATTTATAGAAATGCTACTAGTAATATTTAAACCGTTCTGCGCACGCTTTAGCTACTATACTTATTATTATCTCTAGCTATATGTACTTTAAGAGATAGTTTATAATAACCATTAGGAAGCATAGTAATGCCTTCTTATATACTAGAAGCTTTATTATAAAATCTATAGAGATTTATAACTAGTAATGGTTTATAGCTGGTATAGGCTTTAATAAACCCTAATAAAGTTATTAGCTTTTATGCCTACTAAAGTAATAGTAGTTTTATATATACTATGCTATATTCTTTAACATTTTATCCTAGTAGTAATCCCTATATAGCGCTTAAAAGGTAGTATTTTGCCCTAGGTAACCTAATATAGGCAAGTTATAAACCTGCTATATAAGTAAGATAATAAGAGGCTTATAATAAGGTACCTAAAGCTATCCCTAAAATTATAGCACTTTTTATATATTTAAAGTATAATCTGCTATTTATAACTAGGTTTTTATAAATATAAGAAACTTCTGCTTTACTATTAGTACTATTTCTAGTTAGATTTAGTATAGACTATCCTTAGTAACCCTTTAGTCCTATAGATTTTAAAGCTATTTTTCTAAAATGAATTAAAGCTTAGTAGGAGAGGACTTAAAACCTCTAAATTAGAGCCTACTATTATATCTAAATTATTTAAATTATTCTTATTCTAGTTATTACTTTTCTTTAGTTTGCCTAAATTAGAACCTGCTATTATATTTAAATTATCTAGGTTATCTTTATTTTAATTATTACTCTCCTTTAGTTTGCTTATTATTTGTACTCTAACTAGGTTTATAGTATTAGCTCTTAGCTTTTAAACTATCTTTAATATCCCTTAAATTAAGTAAAACATATAACCTACTAGCTATTCTCCTTTTCTTTAATCTTAGTCCTATTAAAATAAAGTATCTAAATAACCTGCCTATGTACCTAGGTAATAATATAAGTAATAGTTAAAAAGGGATAATATTTTTACCTATTTTACTTATCTTTTAAACATCTCCTAAGGGGCTGTAAAATACTCTAAATTCTTATAATTTATAAGGATTATAAATAGCTAGGCTATGCTCCTTAGCTTAGCTAACTATGCCTTTAGGCAGGAAATAATACTAAAGAGCTCCTTATTATAAATTATATAATTCCGCTATATAGCCGTTAGCTATGCTAAGTAGTATACTACTAGCCTTTATATTCCCTTTAAATTATATTAAGAGAGGCATTTACCTATAGCCTTATTAGAAGAGTTAGCCTTTACTTATATTTTGAAGTTAGAATCCTATTATATAAGGATTAAGAATTGTTGGTAACGCTCAGGTTACAAGTATGCTACAGCACAAATATA
The DNA here is from genome assembly GCA_000222935.2 of Aciculosporium take MAFF-241224. NCBI lineage: Eukaryota > Fungi > Ascomycota > Sordariomycetes > Hypocreales > Clavicipitaceae > Aciculosporium > Aciculosporium take. The sequence continues at coordinate 11,677 of AFQZ01000749.1, read as the reverse complement.
GGGGGGGGGGTTTAATAATTAATTTATTTATATCTCTAAGAGGGAAAGAAGCAGGCTACAATGCAGAGGTGTGGTGTTATAGCTACGTTATAGCCCTCAGGTCATATGACCTATAATCCAGCCAATTAGGGTGCATATATTCTATGTACAACCCACAATTCCTGGTTAATACAGCGTATCCCTTCCATTATCCATATAAGCGATTCCGACACTTGCAAATTCTCTCTTTATTAAAGAAAAAGAGGAATCGCTTTAAAAATGCATAAAACGCCCTAATAATCAGATATCAACTAATAAGTAATAAAGCGAAAAAAAAACATCCTTTAAATGAATAACTTTTGTTAGTCTAGGCTGAATGGTTGTAGAGGTAAAGAGTATTATGGGGGGGGGGGGGGCTAAAGGGTGTAATTCCCGCGTTCAATCCTACCAAATTGGGCGCTTATAATCGCGTTCAAATTCATTGAATTTAAGCTCTTTATTAGGCGCTTAATTTGTTATTGAATTTGGTAGGGAATTAGGACTTTTCTAATCTTCGGCGGCTCCAGCAGCGGCTTCTGCAGCAATTCTCGTGATAGGTCTTTTAACCCATCCTTTTACACAGATTCAGGCTTTATTCTTTATTACAAAGGTCTTAAGAGCTTTATTTAGTAAAGCTTTTGTTATTATATCCACAGGATTATCATTGCTATTAATCCAGCGGATCTCAGCCACTTCTCTCCTCTTATATAACTACTATAAAGCTATAATATTGATTATTAGCCTCTTTTCCTTTATCGTCCCTAGCTTAACAATATACTTATATAGTAAGAAAGAGTTAGTGCATATAATTATTAGGATTCTTAGCTTATTAATTTGGTTAGTAATAATATTTAGAGTAGTGCTTATTATATAGGTAATATTAACACCTTAAACCATCCTATATAGCTTAAAAGCTAATGCACTTCTTATAATTCTTTTAGATTTTATTAAGCTATATATTATAATATTTCCTCTAAGGGTGAATTTAGAGGTATTATTATCCTTCCTTTTATTACCTAGGATGATTATATAGCCTAGTTAAGAGCTAAGGTCTTTATTGTTTATAAAAGAACTATTAATAAAAACATAAAGAGCAGTGTTTTCTAGTAAGAGAGATATATATTAAAGTCCACGGTCTTAATTATTAATTTACTATTAAAGTCTTTTATTAAGCCTTAAAACATTGTCAGATCCTGGATGTTAGACTTAGGCAGTAATAGAAAGATTATAAGATGCTTTAGGTTAATATATTAGAGTAATATACGCTCCTTATGCTCGCTGTTTAATATATTTCGCTTAGTCGGTCGGGTTATTAACTTATAATAGCTTCCTTCCTTATGCCTTTTATTATAAAAAAAAGGTGTTATTGTTAACTTCGCTTAAAATGCAACTATTAAACATTAATAGTGTTAAAATCATTAATCTCTCTTTTAGCTTTACAAGGAATTTAGCGTTTTTTAACTTAATCTCTTTACAATTAAAAAACTTAGTATTATTAAGTCCTAAGGTATTATTAGTCTGCATTCTAATAATTCTAAAACACAAGCTTTTACTAGAAGAAATAAGCAAATAAGGGTTATATATAAAGGTTATTATCTGTAGTCTCTGACAATAATAATTAAAATACGTTAACTACTAATATATGCCAGCCTCTGCTATTCCGTATAGCAGCTTAATTATAACTATAATGACGTCTGGCGGGTAAAGGTGTGTAATTTGTGCTGGAAGCTTTGTAAGAATTATGTAATTAAGCTTCGTCTGTAACTGCATATATACTTAGGTAATATCCCTTAGCTAAACCATAATGCCTTCCTTTTTTAATAAGGGAGTAAGGGCAATAATAAGCCTTTAACTAGCTCTTTAAATTATTAGGGACTGCGTAAGAATAACCTCTTTTCCTTAGTTGCTGTGGCCTTAGATAACATATTATGATTTTTTGTATAGGGAGTTAGTTGCCTTGCCTTTAACTTCTCTTACTATCTGCGAGCTAAAGAGTCTTTTGCCTCCATGCCTTTACAGGTTAAATTTCACGAATTCAAACATATTTCTTACTAGTAAAGCATTAATCTCTGCTTTATTAGAGAGTTCGAAAGGTTCTCTGGATATATTGATTTTTCCTTGCGCATAAAGGTTAATTATAAGTTAAAAATCTGCCTTTTCTTTCTTAGTAAGAAAAGCCTTTACTTAAGGGTATTTCCAGGGTCTTTCACGTCCTCTTTATAGTAGAGTTATTAGGTTATTAAAGGGGTTTTCATAATTTTCATTACCTTAAACCAGGTCTTCCTCATAAACCGGGTCTTCCTTGTAAGAAGATTCCACCTCTAGTAAGGTTATATACAGTTTAATAATCATAGACTAAAACTTTATAGGGCTATAAGGCATCTTAATAATATAAGTCTCTCCTTTTATTAAGAGAAGCTTATAAGGGCTAGTCTATCTGCCTTTTTTACAATAAACTTATATATTAGAATTTAAAGGAAGAGTGTGTATAAGCAGGGTTATTAGGCCGTTGTAGGTATTAAGAGCATTATAGACTTAGTGTCTTACAAGACTGCGTCTTGCTTTATCTATTGCTTTTTAAAGTATCTTAGCTCTTTAAGCAACTATAAAGCTTAGGGGGGAATCATTTATTATTCTTAAATAGGTTCTAAAGACTAAGAGGGTAGGAACAAGACTATTTAGACTAGTAGAGTCATTAACTGCTTTAATAGCTATTTAAAGTATCTGCTCTTTTAAGAGAAGATCATTAGCTTTAGTCTTAATAATATCATATGCTCTGCAAAGAGGGGTATGATATCGCTTAAGTTTTCTAATGCTATTATAAGCCTTAACGGGAACTTTATTAATATTAATTAACAACAGTTAAGCCAAATGCCTGAATTTACTAAAAGCGAAATTCCTTCCGGCATCATGGACTATCTAGTCTGGGGGTCTAAGATATATATTAATCTAGCACTCTTTAAGGGCATTCTAGATATCTTAAGCTTTCTATTATTAAGGTCTAAGAAAGCAGGCAGCTTAAAATAATATTGCTAAATCTATAACGTATAGGACCGGCTTCTTGTTAATTTACATAATATTAACAAGGACCTCGTAGTTAAATTTAATATTGTCTTTAAGAGTAAATTTAAATCTACTTAGAGCTTTTGCATTCATCTGGCATTAATGGTAAGTATGCGTGATTTTCCCTATGTTAGCCTTATTGAATTCTTCACTAGCCCTGGCAAGAAGGTTATTTAATCAGTTAATCAACAGATGACTAAATTAGCAATAAAGTTAACGGATTTCGGTTTTAGAAAGCATAAAGATAGTAGGTTCTTAAGAACTAGCTGTCCACTAAGAATATTCCTATTTCCTAATAATAGGTACCTTCTTATCTCCTTAGATTAGAAGATTCTTAAGATTATTAAGTTTAACACCTATTTTATCCATGTCTGTAATAGAATATAAAAACAGTGTAGCATTATTAAGCACATAAAAAGGTATTATGCTAAAAATCATTAGAAGCTTTAAAATACCAGTTGAAGTTATAGTACCGGCTTTAAAGGTGATGGTTCTTTAGTTAAAAGAATGCTTAATTGTAAGGTTTTTTATGATTTTTATTAGAGCGTTAACTTAGCCTTAGCCAGCAGTTGAAATTCCTAATGCTCCTATATCCAGGAGTATACTATAAAATGTATCCGCTGTATATCTTATATCCATAAGATACACATGTTATTAAGGTTGTTTATTAGTATTATAGTCGTAGGGGTCTTTAAGAAATAAGGCATATTTAAAAGCATTATCCTGTAAGAAGTTTACGGTTAATTAGGAAAAAAGTAGGGGATTTAGTGCTTGCATAAAGAATGTTATAAAGGAGAGAGTATTATAAGCCTCTTTGTTGTCTGGTTTCTCTTTTTTATTAGTAGTAAGGAAAGCGGCGTTCTAAGCGGCTTTTTCATGTTCATCCTTACTACTATTATTAGTAGCAGTAAGTTAGGCTATTTCGCCTTTATAGGCCTGTAGGAATGCATAGTATTAGCATTTAGAGAGTGGTTTTTAGTGTTTTTTGTTATTCTACTAAGTTGCTTTTGCTTTCTTCTGCTTAGAGGCAGGATGGTTAGTTGACTAGCATCCTTCTTTATAGTATATAAAGCATTTCTTTAAGCTCACTCTAGCTTAAGGTTTTTTATGATATATAGCTCGTAAATAGCATCGGTCTGTAAACATTGCTGTGTTAGTGTTTTAGTCTGTAGACCAGGCAATAAGGGCATTCGGATTATTATTATTAGTTATTAGTAACTACCTTATAGAGGTTAGTAGTATATCCATTGCTAAGAGGCAATTTTAAAGATTACTAACAAATCTTTCAAAGGTTGGCACATTTCTGAATTTAGCATTATAGAAATTGTTATCGTTTTCTATTACTTATTATACTTAATAAAGAAGAATTGTATCTTACTTAAGAGGGTTATAAAGGCTATTAAATATCTTTGTAAGTTGGTTAAGAAGGATTTCTAAGCATTCTGACTTGTTCTTTATTAGATGTTCTATAATAATATAGCAAAGGCATAGATCAGCAAATTATGTTTTATAGAAGCTCTTATTCTTAAGTATTTTAAAGTGATTTCTAATGTTCTGAGTTATCTCCTTAAATAGGATTGTCTTTGCTTTAAAGTATTTAAAGAAGTATATATAGGCTTTACCTTAAAGTATAATAAGGAAGGCTTTTAGGTAAAGTAAGGGGGAAACTCCTGCTTAAGAACATTTTTCTTTAAAATATAGTAACTTCTTATTAATAAAGTCATATACTTCTCTAGAATATTATTCTTCTTTTTAGTAAAGTCTTTTAAGAGTATTAAGGGCTTTTTGATTACTATTAGAAAGTGTTCCAGTTAGGGTTTGTGGTTCTGGTTAAGGGTCTTTAGTTAAATGAAAATCTTTAATATTATTAGAATCCTTATTATCAGAAAATTCTAGTTATTAAGTTTCTTTTCCTTTCCTAGTTGCTTTTTCTGGTAAAGGTTTGTATTTTATGTTAGGGTTAATGTTTAAGATATTAACAAGATCTTCAGAGACATTCGATCTCAATCCTCTGGCTGTTTTAACACTATTATTATTAAGGTAATTACAAAGGGTATACTTAAGGTTGTTATTGATTTTATTAAAAGTATCCTTTGTCTAATTTTCATAATCTCACTAGAAGTTAATAAGGAGATTATGCCCTTTTCCTTTATTAAGAATGTAGTAGTTAATTATATATATAATACGGTTATTAATCTGTTGTTTAGTAGCTGTATTAACATTAATATTATTAACTAACTTAGTCTAATTAAAGGATAGAATTAGACAGTGCTTATAAAGTTTTTAGGGTAGGGTGCTCTTTAGAAGTTCTCTTCTATAAACATCCTTTTAGAGCTATTTATTAAAATCATTTATTTTTCCTTAGCTTAAGGACATTTTAGTGTTTTAGGCTTTATGTTTAGTACTAATTAAAGTGGTTAGCATTAGTTGATTCTCTGTAAATAACAGTAAAGATCTGGTTTTAATCGTAGATAAGTAATAGTTAATAATAAGGGAGAAGATCTATAAGAAATAAGTCTTCTTATAATTATGGATAATTTAACAGTTAATGATTAAAGAAATAATCCTTTGGTTAGCATAACGTCGGAATTTCTTATAATTACATAAGTAAAAGCATTTAAACAAGTCTCTTCTAGGTATAACCTAGTAAATCTGTGGTTATTAGTAACTACTAATCAGTGTTAGTAACGCTTAGGTTATAAGTATACTATAGCATAAATGTAGGGGGGGGGTTTAATAATTAATTTATTTATATCTTTAAGAGGGGAAGAAGCAGGCTATAATACGGAGGTGTGGTGTTGTGGCCACGTTACAGCCCTTAGGTTACATAACCTGTAATCCAGCTAATTAGGGTGTGTGCATTCTATGTGCAACCTATAATTCCTAGTTAATGCGGCGTATCCCTTCCATTATCCATACGAGCGATTCCGACAAGAATAAAATAGAGGCAGCTTTAAGTGCCTAAAATGCCTTTTTATATTCTAAGAATTAGTAAAACCTAGCAGCCTTCTTAGTAAGGTTAGTTAGAGGGCCTTTAAGGTTTAAGAAGTTATTAATAAACTATTAATAGAAATTTATAAAGCCTAAAAAGCTTTATACCCTATAAACTATTTAGGGGGACTCTTAATCTTAAATAGCTATAATTTTCTCTAAATTAGGGTAGATAGCCTTTCTAGCTTTTATAATAAAACCTAGGTACTTTATCTTTATAACTATAAACATATACTTATTAATATTTAAATATAGCCTAGTATATTCTAGTTATTATAGGACCTTTTATACTTTTTTTATATAGTCTTTCTTAGAGCCCTTAGTATAAATAAGAATATTATCTAAATAGGCTATTATAAAGTCTTCTAATGTATTCTCTAAGGTATTATTAATATATTATTAAAAAGTAGTAGGCGCCCTTACTAAACTAAAAAGGTAAACCAGCTACTTAAAGAGTTTAAATTATATTTAAAACGCTATTAACTGCTTATATCCTTTAGTAACCTATAGCTTATAAAAGGCTATATAAATATTAAGCTTAGTAAAGTATCTTACTTTAGCTAGAAAGCAAAGGGTTTCCTTAATTAAAGAAAGAGAGTACCTATCCTAGGCTATAACTTTATTTAATGCCTAATAGTCTATATAGAATTATTAATCCCCTCCTGCCTTCTTAATAAGCAAGACTAAAGCCCTAGCTAATAAAGAGCTAGCTTATATTTAACCTTTATTTATAAGATTTATAATTTACTTTTATATTTTTAAGAGCTACTTCTATGGCATATTATATAAGGAAGCCTAAGGAAGCTTAAGGTTTATATTATTAGGGTTTTTTTATAAATAAATATAATAGTCTGTAGTCCCTTTATATAATAGTAATATATTTACCTTTTCCTTATTAAATAGGTCTTTAAAATCCTGGAGCTTTTTTAGTAAGTAGTTTAAAAGCATTCTAACTAGGTCTGGTTTAGGCATAGTAATATTAAGTATTATGGTTATATTTTATAAGTTAGTAGCTAAGAACTATATATTTTTTTCTTTTCTTACTACTGCTTATTGCGCTATTTTAGTATATATAGAGCCTAATACTATAATTATTAAAGTTACTACCTTCCTAGTAAATATTACTTATACTTAAAAGTTTCCTAATAACCAGACTATAAGCAACTCTTAAGCTATATAAATTATAATATTATATTACTTTAACTATAGGGTTTCTAAGATATATAACTAGGTAAGGCCTAGGATTATATATACTAAGACTAAAAAACTCTAGCTATTTATATTAGTAGTAAACCAGGTAACCCTAGATATTATAGTTAAGCCTTAGTAGTAGCTATCTTAGCCTTACTTTTTAATAGAAATAGCTTTTTAAATCATTTAAGGTTAGGCTAATAGGAATATAAGAAACCCTATGCTCTATATAAAAGATTTACTTATAGCAGTATAGCTATTATACCTACTATTTACTTATATATTAGTAAAGGCTATTTTATTATATAAAACTAATAGTAAAAAAGGATTAGAGTTTATTTTCTTTTTTATTTATTTATATGCCTTTTATAGTAATTATAATAGCTAACTATTAACTATAAAGGAAGGGTTACTAGAATTAGATAAATCTTTTCCTTCTCTTCTTCTTTATAAATAATATTCTTATTTAAGTTACTAAAAGGGAAGCAAAAAGCCGACACCGCGGATACGACGCGGTATTACGCCTAAAACGAAAAAGAAGCATAGAATCAGATTCCTTATTATTAATTACCCCCCTTAATAATAGTATATTATATAAGGGAAGTAAGTAATATAAGAAATATAATAATTAAAGAATTTAGATATAAATCTATAATTAATAAAAAATAAAGCACTACTTAGAAAAAAATATAGTATTAAGAAGAGAATCCTAAAGTAATAATAGTATAAGAAAAATTAAAAAATAAAATAAAATTACTAAAGAAATTAATAATAAAAGTTATTTTAAAGGTAAAAATAATAAAAGTATAAGCTTTTATTAGATTTATTATATAAATTACTATAAATATAAGCAAGGAAATAGCCTAAATAAGAACTAGTATAAAATGCTTATAAGCTTTAATTATAAAAGTAGTTAATAGTAAGGTAAAAACTATAGTTAAAAAGGCAGTTAAAAAGGTAATAAAGGCTATTTTTAAGACTAAAATAATAGCTAAAAGGACTTAAGTAATTATTATAGCTTATAAAGTTATAAAGTAAAATATAATAATCCCTTTAGCTTAAATAAAAGGTATAGTAATACGAGCTTATTATTACTAAAAAGTAATAATAAAAGAAAATACTATTAATAAAATAGTTAGAAATAAACTACTAAAGGAGATTATAAAGGTAGTAAATAGCGCTATTAATATAAAGAAGGTAATAATAGCATGCTAACTATAAAGTAAAAATATAATTATTATATTTACTAAAGTAGGAAGGAAATAAAAGGAAAATATAGCCTAAGTAAGAGTTACCTTTAAACCTAAGGTAAAAGTAAATAAAAAGATATTTAGTATAATTATTAAGGGATTCCTAATATAACTAATAAACCATATTATAACTAAGGATATAAAAAAGAATATTAAAAAGGAAAATAGCTTAAATATAATAAAAATAATAGTATAAAAGCTAAAGGAAATAGTAATAAGGGTATTACTAGTAGTTAGTATTAAGGGCATTAAGGTAGTAAACTACCTATACTATAGGAAAATAGTATACTAAGTAGAGATTTTTAATACTAAGCTATATAATAAGATAATCTACTTAAAGTAATATTATAATTACTATAAAATTAGATATATTACTAAGTACTATAAAGAGAAAGTAAGATATAGTAGGTATACTACTAAAAAACACCTTAAGAAAAAGAAAACTTACTTAATATTAATAGGTAAGGTTGTAATGGATTCGAGCTTAGAGCTCGGATCTATGCAGCCGACGAGCGGACGACTTTACGTAAGCAATACGCGAGCGGTCCGGGCCCTAGTCGCATACACAACTATATAGGTAGAGATGGGAGGATTAGTTAGATCTTTTCCTTCTCTTCTTCTCTATGAATATTATTCTTATTTAAGTTACTAGCTCTGTAGTTACATCCTAGCGAGACTATAATATATAATATTTATCCTTTATTTTCTACCCTAGAAACCTTAACGGATATAATACGGAGGTTATACTTATGATGAATAGGATTATGATAGATGCGCCGTAACCTAACACAGCAGCTGATCCGGCTGAGACCAGCGCTATGTAGGAACTGCTATACCTCTAAAGTACAGTAGTAGCGCAGGAAACATTAAATAAAAATATGGTAAACAAAATTACCTAGCTGAAATAATAGCTACAAACAGCATCCGCTTTGGCCGCATCTCACAAGACTGGTGCGGGCGCCTTGGGCGCAGGCGGACAACAGGTGACCTCTATAAAGGCAAAATTAAAGAGAAAACCTATTAATATGGGTAACCCCTACGAGGGAAACCGGATCGAATATCCGGCGTAGAGGAGCCTCTTGGCTCATAAACTGGAGGCGGATAGTGCCTTTATCAGGACTAATTAGGATAAGTGGTGTTTTATTTACTAATGCCTGTTGAGTCGGGTACAGGCCCGGGTCTTACCCTTCTTTAAAGTGGGAAAATCCATTAAGTACGACCCAAATGAGTTCCTAACATATCTTAACACTTTATTTCTGGATCCTTATTAAGAAGAGCGCGCTGCCGTTAAACTAAATTAGGTTAAACAACAACCTGGAGAGAAATTTAACGATTTTTTTATCTATTTTGAACAAAAGCTGGTCCTAGCAGGCAGGCATTATTAGGCAGAACCGATTAAACTGTCTAAACTACGCATAGCTTTAAATAAGAAGATGCAAGACTGCTGTGTGGGACGGGACATCCCTTATACAGATTACTTCTAGGCAGTGGAGAGATTACGAAGCATTGCCCTTGATCTTAAATCTTATAAGATAGAAGAACGCTCTAAGGCCTGATACTGCGTAATAACCGGATTCCCTTTAGCTGCGTCCTGGGATAAGGAAGGCAACGTGGAGATAACAGGCGTAAACGCTATGTCTTTTAAGATACGTGTGAAGTGGGTTTTAGTAGAGGAGATACAATCTTAATGCGATAATAAACAGTGTTTACGCTGCAGAGTTGCTGGATATCGATCGAAGACGTGCCGCCTTCTCCCTGCGCGCCCTCTAAAGGTTAACATACGTATGGTTGACACAATAGTAACCTAGGACGGGTCCGAAGTTGAAGATAACTTAGAAAAAGACAGCCCCTAAGCTTAAGGCTTGGCGAGGGGGAGGAAGATAGCAGCTAGCCATTATATTTACTACAGAAGGCACACAAATAGATAGAAAAGAAAATAAACTCTAATCCTTTTTTACTACTAGTTCTATTTAATAAAATAGCCTTTGCTAATACATAAGTAAATAGTGGGTGTAATAGCTATACTACTGTAAGCGAATCCTTTGCACAGAGGATGGGGTTCCTAATGTTTCTATTAGCTCAACCTTAAACGATTTAAATAGCTGTTTTAATTAAGAAAAGAGGCCAGGATAGCTACTACTAGGGCGTAACTATGATATCCAGGGTTACCTGGTTTACTGCTAACGTGGACGGATAGAGTTTTCTAGTCTCAGCTTATGTAATCCCGGGTCTTACCTGATTGTGCATCTTAGGAACCCTGTGGCTAAAGCGATATGATATCGCAATTTATGCGGCTTAGGAATTACTAGTGGTCCGCTCTTTAGGAAACCTTCAGGTATAGGCAACGTCCGCGAGGAAGGTAGCAACTCCAATAATTGCAGTATTAGGTTCAGTATACGCCGGGATAGCGCGACGAGCAGTGGCTAGGAAAGAAAAAGATATATAGTTTCTAGCTACTAGCTTACGGGATATAACCTTAATACTTAATATTTCTACACCCGAACCGGACCCGGTTAGGACGCTTCTAGATTGTCTGCTAGAAGAGCTCCAGGATTTTAAAGACCTATTTGATAAGGAAAAGGCAAATGCATTGCCGCTATACAGAGGGACCGCAGATTACTATATTCGACTGCGGAAGAACCCTGATGGGACAGATCCTGAGCTTCCTTAGGCTCCCTTATATAATATGCCTCGGGAGCAGCTCTTAGAGATACGAAAGCAAATCGTGGACCTTATGGATAAAGGTTGGATATAAGCTAGCTCTTTATCGGCTGGGGCTCTAGTTTTACTTATTAAGAAAGCGGGAGGGGGTTAGCGATTTTGCGTGGACTACTAGGCGTTAAATAAAGTTACGGCCTAGGATAGGTACCCCCTTCCTTTAATTAAGGAGACTCTTTGCTCCCTGGCCGGGGCAAGATACTTTACTAAGCTTAATGTCCGCATAGCCTTCTATAAGCTACGGGTTGCTAAAGGGGACGAGCAGTTGACAGCGTTCTAGACGCGATTTGGTCTTTTTAAGTGGCTGGTTTGCCCTTTTAGTTTGGCAGGGGCGCCCGCGACTTTCCAACGATATATTAATAATGCCTTGGGGAACACGTTAGGAGACTTTGCAACGGCCTATCTGGATGATGTCCTTATTTATACTGGGGGTTCTAAGAAAGACT
>AFQZ01000750.1:0-25589 GCA_000222935.2 Aciculosporium take MAFF-241224 | reverse complement strand
TCTCGTCTCTTTTTTTTTTTTTTTTTTTTTTTTTTCTTTTCTTCCTCTTTCCTTTTCATCAGCAACACAGCTGATATCAAAATCAGGGCGCTTTTGAAACGTATACACAGCAGGCCAACTGGGGAGCGGATCAAAGCTTCCAGGTCTTTGGAGGGGGGGACGCAGACGACGAGGAAAACGGCATGATGAATACGCAGTAGCGGCGACTTGCAAGGACGTGCACAGGCCGTTTGTATGTACTTGTTGGTGAGTGACGGGGATCATTTTTTTATGGCTGTAGATGGTTTCATGGCTGGCGGAAGCTCGTGGGTGGATGGTGATTGGATATGATGTATATGTACATGTGTGTATACACCGGGATACCATTCGTCAACTGTGATATATTGGGAAACTTGGCGAAATACAGACTCTGTATTGCTACATGCCACTCCTCCCTCGTCCCGTCAATGATTCATGGCAAATGTATCTGAGAAAAAAAAAACGTGGTACTTGTATCAACCATCTGAGTCGGCTTCACCACAATTCAGATCCTTTTCCGTCTGTCCTACCCTGTGCTACCTAGGTACCTACCTAAGCTGACTGACCAGTCACGCAATGATGAAAATGGCTTACCGTGTTGGACAAAGAGCAGACGACGGGGAAAATGAAAAATAAAATAAGAAAAATGAAGTAGAGAAAAAACGCACCCCGGAAACCATCCGTCCATGGCGTGTTTAGCATAAAACATCCAGTAGCTAGCTAGCTAGCCACGCACCTCTTCTTCCACAGACCACACACCCCGTTCTCCACATAACGTTTACAAACAAAACAGTCTCCGCCACCAGACAGATATCTATCCATCTACATGGCCTCAGCCCAAAAACACCCAGCCCTTTACATAATTCCCCTCCCCAACGACCACTCCCCCCCGTCAACAGGTCCCCCGTCCGCCTTCCTCCCCCTCCAGTCCCCATCTCGCGCCGACGAATCTGAGCGGCCTAAAACAGTGCAGATGACGTCTCCTCCGCCTCAAGTGTCTGCTCCTCCCCTTCCGCTTTCAAGCGCTGGAAAGAAAAGGTTGAAGCCCGCCCTCCGCCATATACCAATATGCAATGATGAGAAAGAAGAAGAAAGAGAAAAGTTTACAAATATAGGCCTGAGTTTGAGCTCCCCACCACACCACCCACACAGGCAAGCCGTCCTCTCCCGTCCGCCTCACGAATACCCCCTCGCTCGCCGTACAACGAGCATGTATACAACGTGATAAGAGAGGAGAAGAAGGAAATAAAAAAAAAAAAAAAAAAAAAAAACTCCAAAGTCGTCTTGTCTTGGTCATGCAACGCCCCTATTCATCTCTTCTCTTCGCAATGAGATACGAAGAGCAGGAACTTGCAAGACGAAAGCGAGGCATCTGACACGACCAAGGACGAGTCCGACTCATCAAAAATCGTCCCCATCTATAATACCTCCCCGATAATCTTAGCCGCCTCCCTATACGTCTGCAGCAGATTCTCGCACTTCTCCCGCTCCTTCTTCACCCCATCATCTTCATACAACAGCTCCTCAAACAAGTTCTCTTTGTACAACTCGCTCACGAGGCGGTTCTGCACCACATCCTTGGAATGATTGACGAGAAGGTGCATGATAGCCTTGGGAACCTGATCGGCGATGGACTCCCGCACAATGTTAAAGTAGGACGAGATCAGCGCACGGATGAGCTCCGTCTCCATGGCTTCCCGATCCGTCATGGCGGGTTCATTAGATTCTCCCTAGTGCAAAACGTGTTAGGCGCGTGAAAAAAAAAAAAAAAAAAAAAAAAAAAGGACTAGTTCATCCGGGTTCGAGAAGGATCCGACCCCGGCAGATGCTTACTAGATGCGATGCGAGCCCATAACTTCGCGACGTGGGATCGTAGTCGTCAGTGTGCGTTGTGGGCGCCGGTCGTAGCGCCACCCTCTCTTCTCGTCGATTCGATTGCGATATACTTGGCTCGGAAGACTGACTAATGTGTCTGGACGGGCTCGCCGCCGGGCTTCCGGGAAGGGCACCCGCACCGTGCGTTATGCCATCTTTGCCGAAAAAGTAGTTCAGAAAGGTATCTCGTGCGCCGCCAAGACCCTGGCCATTGAGACGTGAAGGAGAGTGTGTCCGGATACCGTTCACGGCTGCGGCCAGGCTGCCGTGAGGGTTTTCGTGTATCGCCGGCGACAAGCTGCGACCTGATTTTGAAGTGTGCTTGCGGCTACTGTCCTTGTCTGCAGGAGCGCCCTCTTCGCCATCCTCCGTCGGCTCTGCGCCATTGGGACCCAGCTCCTTGAGACGACGCTTCTCGCGCCGCTCACGCTCCTCTTGAATCAGACGCTTTCGCTCGCGCTCCTGCTTCGCGCTGACAACGTTGCTCATCGCCGCGGCGGCCCCGAGGAAATTGGGATGGTTTGTGTTGATGTATGCGCGCTGAATAGAGATAAGAGACTCGACATACGAGGAAGCAGGACCCAGGCGCTCCCGGAGCAGGTCCGAGACCGTCTCGATAAGCTTGGCCTGTAGTCTCGGGTATCGCGACAGTTCCGTGGATCCGCACGTGTGACAGATCTTGATGAGTTCCTCGTACACCAGTTCCACACAACGCTGGCTGGGGATTTCCAGAAGCTTGATCTGAGGCTTGACCAGCAGATCAAACGCCATTTCGGGCACGAATAGACTTGGTCGCGGACCAGTAGAGTTTCGGATCGCTGTACGAATGTCCAGGGACGAGAGATTTGACGTGGGGTCAATCGTTTCGAGGGAGCTGCCAAAGACCGAGTTGAAGATGTAATATATGCGAGCGCCACCGCACAATTCCTTGGTCGAAATCTCGGACGAGGTACCGTCGATGGAGGCGATAAAAGAGGTTGCAAAACGAGTCATTTGCTGCAGAATGAGGGAACCCCTGTGCTCCTTGCCACTGAAATGCAAGTCGCCGTAGCTTGCAAGCTCCTGCTGAGTCTGGCCCATAAGCGTGTTCAGACGGGCTTTGATGTCGGGCAACCGTTCTCGAATGTGCGACATGAGCGTGGTATTCAAGGTTTTGGCGAGAAACCTGGTCCCGCACCGGGTTGATATGTTACGATAGGCGGGATGGTGCTTGAAAAAGTCCATTTCGGCCTGGAGAGCCTCGTCCATGGGCTTGTTGCCCTGAATATCTTGCTGCGATCGATTGACGACACCAATGAAGCCGAGCTTCAAGGGATAGACACGGCCCGACAAGATGTCGAGCGAATTCGTCCCGTGATCCATGAGATCCAACTTGGTAAGAACACCAATGGTTCTTCGACCCAAGGCATCCACATGTCGGGCAAGCTTCAAGGCTTCTGAGTTGACAATGTCGACATTGGCGGGAGAAACGGCCAAAATCAGACTGTTTGGCTTGGCTATGTATTCGGAAATGAGGTTTCTCGTCTGCTTCTCGATATCGGTGGGTTGATCACCAATGGGGACCTGGATGTGAAACTGTTAGCTTTTCTTCTGCCTTTTGCGCCCCAGGTCCGGATAGACCTTTGTTCGTTCCGGAGGCAAATGTTTGTGGAATAGCCCACCTTGGTCAGGCCCGGCAAATCAACCAAAGTCAGGTTGAGGACGTGAGGAGAGTAAATCTTGAGGTTGATGGGCTGCCGGTTGATGCCCTTGTTGCTGCCGGCAACTCGGGCCGTCTCATTCTCAATTTCTCGCTTGACGTCGGAGAAATCAGTGAAGCGGCGGTTCGGGATATGGTGGAACTCGGCCCACTCGGACCGACGAGCAGCGGCAGGCGACTTGTAGGGATCAAGCGCGGGATCGGGAGCGTCATCATCTTCGGGAACATTGATGAGTTGGAGAATCAGGGGCCGACGCGTGACGATGCCGCTGCCTCGGGGAAGAAAGTCTCGGCCCACTATGTTTTCAAGGACAGACGATTTTCCAGCCGATTGTGAACCGACAACCACCTAGGAACAAAGCGCGTCAGCATCGAGGCGTCAAGAGAATCGGATCCCATTCTGTTTCCGTACAATCTGTGGCAGATCCAGAGAGTCGCTGCCGATGGTGTTGAACACCAAGTCTTGCAGCTTATTGACAGTGGTGAGCAAATCCTCGCCCAGGGCAGCCATGGCAACGGCTCGGCAGTCAAAACGGCGGCAGTAGCAAGCAGGTCGACTGAAGGTTGTCTTGGAGGGCGCAAGGCACAGGAGAGAGGAGGCTTGTGGTGTTTCAACGGCCGTCGGCCAGCGGAGGGGATGACAAGCGGGCAGGGGATGGAAAAAGTGCACCGCGCTGTGGACATGAACTTGCTCTTCCCGAACGCCTCAGACAGGAGGATCCAGGGAATCGCAAACGGCAGGCGGCGTTGCTGGATTTCTCTGTTTGGCTTTACGTGTGGGGCGCATTTCGCCTTGCCCATGTTGGCCAGCGCGATGTGGCATTGTGGCGATGTGGCATTGTGGCGATGTGGCATAGTGGCGATGTGGCGGGTGGCCTTGGTCTCCGCCACACTGTGGGGAAATGGGCCATGTCACTGTCCACTTCACTTGGACAACTTCCTTTCCTCGTCCATTTGCTGCCCGTCTTGGAAAAAAGTGATCGACGACTTCGAGCGGCACGATGCGACAGTGATACGACATTGCCTGCCTTGACCATGAGCACTTTTGGGAGCCCCGGAAAGCTGCCATCTACGAGACCGACCCCGTAAGTTACCCGCGAGACCGACGTTCCGTCGGTCCCGGATCATCCAAGGGAGAAGGGCGAGCAGAATCTGACAGGCTCGACTCCATCAGTCCACAACGAGGCAGCTTTCCGCTTGATCATGATGGTAGGTGAAACCAAGGGGGGAGAGAAACGCGTCTTCCCTGGTTCCTGGAGCAAGGGAGCTGCCAACAATATTGACAAGACGCGATCAGGCGAGTGCAAGCATGTCATGACCACCTATCTTGACTGCATGAACAAGGTCCGTGGCCTCAATGACGGCGAATGCAGGAACCTGGCCAAGGCCTATTTATCCTGCAGGATGGATCGGTACGTCTCGAATCTCGATAAGCCAAGTGGAAGTCTCGACGCTAGCGCTAATACCAGTCATTTGCTGCATCCTCAGGAACCTAATGGCCAGAGACGAGTTCAAAAACCTGGGGTTTGCGACACCGACCGAACCAGACCGTGCTCAGCAGACGCTGACTCTGCAGCAAGATAAAGCGCCGCCGGAGCCGGAGAGGGGTGAAAAGGGAGAGCTGCGATGGTGAGGATCGACTGGCTAGTTTTTTTCCGTGGCCACCATGCGCACAGCATCTCGATCAATGTACATTACTCGTCTATTTTCATGAGATTATATTCCTTCGTTGATGATTTCCATGGGATTATATTCCTTCGTTGATGATTTCCATGGGGTTATATTCCTTCGTTGATGATTTACAACCGTCAAGACTAGCGACCTGCTGTGATGGATTCGACGGTGTGTGTGACGTGCACTAGCTCGTCCACAGTCGTTGCCCGTGCGTTGCCATTGGCCGCTTGCCGCCCGTGCGTCCTAATCTGGTGGGTTGCTCAGTCAACCCAGCCCGATGTGCATTAGTCGGCATTGACCCCTGCACAAAGTTATCCGACACTACCTAACCTTGGGTACGAAAGCAAAAGTCCATGCATGCATTGACGCTGGCAGCGCCCAGTTTCAATGTATTTATCAAGATCAACAACCTTGTCCTGTTAAAAGTCTTTCGTCACCCCATCCTTGCTTGACCACGACCTTTTGGTTTCCGGACAGCAAAGTGTCCAGAATTCTACGTTCCGTGCTTTGACTTGACAGTCCTTTTGCGATTGACTCGTCATCGCCATGAGCAGCGGGACCAAGACGCGGAAGGTGACGCCGCCGTCACCGACCTACATGACCAACGATCAATTCTGTGCGTACATGAGCCGGCTGCTTTTCCACCGAGCCATACTAACACATCTGTTCTTCGCAGCAAACTATCTCTCTGGTCTACGCTCCAACCACACCCCACGACCTGGTGGCGCGCGTCCTCTCCCGTCGACCAGTGGCCGTCCTACTACAAATCCAAGCTTATGCCTTGGCCGAAGTAATGCGTCTCCTCTGCCTCGGTCTGTCAATCAGCCTCCTCATCAACGTACCCTATCAAGGCCCCAAAGCGTCAGTGCTGCCAGCCTCTCTTCCCGTTATTCCACGTTGAGCTCCCCAGGCCGTGACTACTATCCGACTACGCCGTCCACGCCTTTGAAACCATCAGATGTTGTCCCGACCGCGACGTACATGGAACGGGGGCAAAGGTGGATGGAGAAGGAGGAGGCCTGCTCGCTACGCGACGCCATGGAGGAAATGGATATACGCGACAGCTCTCAGAAAGTCGCAGATGAAGAGGCGAGAATCTACAATGCTGCTCTCGACGAAGCAGCCGAGTTGGTTTGGCAACACCAGCATGGCCATGTACCACCAAAACCGGATGGGCCGTACCGTTATCGACCACATCTCCGAAAGAATAGTTATGCGCACGCCCGAACCGCCAGCATTGGGACTTATGGGGAGGACATTGCTCCGAGCGGACTGCGCCGCGACCCTGCATGTCGATCCGCATCCGAGAGCTCAACCGATAGCTGCGACTCACCTCCTGGCAAACGAGGATCCTCAGAATCCGTCCGGTCACACGTGACATTCGACAGGCAGCCCAAGTCGTATGGAAGTATCAGGAATGTCGCTGCGCGACGCCGCACGAGTCTCAAGAGAAACATCAGCGGGGAGGTTGAACGTCCCTTCTCGGGCGATCAGATCTGGGAGGAACCCGAGGGTGCGGCCAACGACGTAGCTTCGACTGGTGGGCGTGCTTCTCCGGAAAAGCTGAACAGCAAGCCTCCGAATCCTGTCAACGGAGAGCTAGCCGGCCAGGTCAACCGTGCTGCTGCGGATGGCAAACCCCTGAGCCGTATTGAGATCCATCGGAACCCGCCAACGCAGTCCCGCAATCCACTCTACACAGTCAATGCCGATTCTCCAAGGAGTGAAGCCGAGCCCGAGACGGAGCGCAAGAACGGAGTCGAGATACGGGGTGAGGACATACGTGCTGCCACAAGCAGAAGGCTAAAGGACCGCAGCACCAAGTTGCCGCAACCAACCGCCGTCAGTGATAGTCCAGGACGGCCGATTGTAAGCTTTGGCACCGACTGGAAAGCCCCGGAGGAGACCACTGATATCGCTCCAGACCGACCCGCCAGACTTGCGAACGGCAACATCGGAGGCCAGTCGCAGCAGCAACGGCAGCGGCAGCGGCAGCGGCGGTCACAAGAAGCGCTCGAGCCCATGCATGTTCCTTGTATCAATGTTACCGAGGTCGACCCGCCACAGCCAAAGCCGACGCCATCTGCCATGGTTCCATCCATCTCCATAACCGACGCCAATGATGGCGATGCAAAAAATCGGTCTGCGACCAAGGTCCCGGCCATTTCCGTGAGCAATGCAGATTCGCCCGCCAAAGCTCGTCCTTCTGCCGGGGCGTCAGCGCCAGGAAATAGGCCAACAGGAGGCGCACGACCTCTACCCTCCCCTTCGCGTCTACCTTCCAGACCATTGCCCTCTCGCACGGCTCAGCTGCCGCGAGGACACTGGTCTCCGGCCGGTGGCAGCATCGGGCGAGCACCAGCAACAACATGTCATGAGTGTGGCTTCCCCATAGACGGGAGATTTGTCGCCCTGGCGGGCACCCAAGAGCGCTTCCACCCACAATGCTTCCGCTGCTTCCGCTGCGGCACCAGCCTGGAGGCCATGGAGATCAGCCCAGAGCCCGACCTGACGCGCAAGGCACGCCTCGAGCGGATCCAACGCCGCGCCGCGGGCGAAGCGCTCGACGAGCTGCCGGGCATGACGGCGTCGGAGGACGGCGACGACAGGCTTCGCTTTTACTGCCATTTGGACTGGCACGAGCTGTTTGCGCCGCGCTGCAAGCATTGCAAGACGCCGATTCTCGGCGAGCACATCGTTGCGCTGGGGGACCACTGGCATTTTGGGCACTTTTTCTGCGCCGAGTGTGGGGATCCGTTTGAGCATGGCATGACGCACATCGAGAAGGACGGCTATGCGTGGTGCATCAGGTGTCAGACTAAGCGGACGGAGAGGAGGGCGCCCAAGTGCAAGATGTGCAGGACGGCGGTGATTGGGCAGTATATTCGGGCGCTGGGGGGGGAGTGGCACGAGGGGTGCTTTCGGTGTGCCGAGTGCGATGGGGGGTTCGATGACGGGCAGATGTTCACCAAGGAGGTAGGGGGGGTGATGGTGGTGTTGTGTACGGATTGTCGGACGCGGGATCTCAAGAGATGAGGGGGTCTGCTCTTGGCCGAGCGTGGATGTGAGAGTCTGTGCATTGTATTCTGTAACCTGGGCAGATGCTCCAGACATTGTTGTTGTTGATTTGTTGTACAGGGATGAGTGGCGGCGGGGATCAGGTCACGAGGGGTTGGCATGGGAGGTGCAGAGGGAAGGCGTTTGTGCCAGGTTGTTTGTGTACCTGCAGGTAGGGGGTGGCAAGCTTGTTTTGCTTGGTGAAGAACAGACTGTGTGTGTTTTCAATAAAGACTGCATCATTCAGCTCATCTGTGTGAGGTACCCATCGTGGTTCTCAAAGAGGGCCAACTTCTCTGTGTGTGTGTGAGCGAAGCTCCTCATCCGTTTCCACGGCCAGTCCATTCAATGTGCAAGAATGCAAAGAGCATGAGATGAGAAACGGGACTTGATGTCAAGCGTTTTTTTATCCTTTCCTTCCTTTTACGTCTTTCTGCAAAGAACTTGCTCACGGTATAAGCAAGATGGCAGTGCTCTCCCTCCCTCCCGTCCCGACGACGAAGAAGTGTGTATATTGTACCTAACGCCTCTGAGGCTCGACCCCAATCCAGGCAATCCAAGCGTAAAAGCAGTGTTTGATGCGCACCCGTTGTCTGTTTCTGTTTGCGTTCCGTCTACGCGTTGCTGCAGCCGCCGACTTGTTCTTGGTGGACTTCGAGGGTGTCGCCGTCTGCCATTTCGAGCTAGGGAGGGAAGAATGAAATCTGTCAGCATGGTGCCACAAGTAGTCGAGCTAGCTGGGCAGGCTGAGGGCCTTTTTTTTAAAAAAAAAAAAAAAAGTAAGAAACATGAATAAGAAAAGAGAGAAGAAAAGAAAAAAGAAAAAAGAGAGAAAAAGAGAGAGAGAAAAAAAAGAAGAGAAAAAAAACGTACCGCGTCGGGCGTATCGCTAGGCTGCACGCGCGTCCCGTCGAAGAGAAAGCGCACTGACGTGATGGACTTGCCCTGTCGTTCGCAAAAGGCGTTCATGAGCTTTTCGAGCTTCGTGCTGCGCTTGATCTTGAAGAAGACTTCGTTGTTGTTGTCTGTTACTTTGATGTTGAGGTGTTCGGATGGCGGAGGGGGATCGGCGCGCTCCTGTGATGGGCGGGTTTCCTCGTTTGACATTTTTTTTGTTTGGAAGAGTGTTTGTGTGAGAGAGAAGAGGGGGATCGTTGCGTGGGTGGTGTTTTTGGCCGTTGCGGTTTAGTCGATCTGCGCTTTTTTTTGTGCGTTTCTTTCTTTTTTTCTTTTTTTTTCTTTTTTTCAGCGTCTCTGGTTGGAGAGGATGCGCGTGTGGTTGGGGAGGAGGAGAAAGGAAAATGAGAATGGTGATGGATGACGAAATGCCTGGTTGTTGAACGGTTTGTCACGGGTTGGTTTTTGCCTTCGCCGGCGGGGGGTGTTTTGCGTGGGCGGCTGGTTGGTTAGGCTGTGGGTGGCGGGGGTGGTTTGTGGCGGGAGGAGGGCATGTGATTGGGTGGCTGGCGCGAGGCCGGAGGATTGATGAGAAGGGGCGGCGATCAGAGTTGGCCTCTGCAGTGTGTGCGGTGCACTAACAGCGGGTCTTGACGGCGGGAGGGGATGTCGTGGTTGGCTGGCGGGGCGTGATGATTGGTGGCTCAACGAGGCTGCAGGTGGCGAGCGGCTGCTGGGCGGGACTGCCGTGCTGCCTTCTGGAAGACAAAGGAAGGAAGGAAGGGCTCTCTGCATGTTGCCATCATCGGGGAGACTGGGCAGAACATCTGATCTGGGTTTGTTTGTCCTTCTTTGACGTTTATGATTCATCCATCTGCATTTCTGCATCTCCCTTCTCGTTGAATACGCAGCATCGCGAGGCCACCAAAAAAGGGAAGAGATCAACGAAAACAGACGACGCAGAACATGGTCGGTACCGTCAAGACGACGTGGGATCCAACGTGCTTCATCCAGCGACACACGCACAAAGCGGCGACTGATACATGCGCAGGGCTCGCCCGAGAAGGTCATTGACGCCAAACCGCCATGCCACCCACGTGCGGTACGTCTTCTCTTGCATACGTCGGCAGAAAGGGGCCGGCAGGGCTGACGGGCTTCGCAGTGCGCTATCCAAGGTAGGATCCTACCTGAAACGCCCGCCGCCATGCACGCCGACCGAGGCAAATCGTCGGTTCCCGACTGACAAGACGCCTTCCAGATTGTCTGACGCGGAACAACTACAGTGACGCGAAATGTCAAGACGTCGTCAGGGCCCTCTACGAGTGCTGCGACGCCTTTTACAAGAAATACGGGCATGACGCCACGACGCCGAGCTGTCCTAGACCAGATCTGCTGCCGTTGAAAATGCGACAGATGAAGAAGCGGGACGGATGGCGGTGAGAACAAGATGGCGGATCGGGGTTGGCGGTGCAGTTCATCGCCAAGGAATCCATCTCCGACGTGGACAAAAAATATACATGTACATCACTCGGCAGCAGTTTCCAACATCAGAGTGGCATGTGACGCTCATCGTAGCTATGTCCGCCGGCATGAAGGACTACGGCAACTTGATGAGGAGCGCCAGAGACGATCTAGGCCATCATTGAGTGCGCGAGAGATCCGTAGACCTAAACAAGCATTGAACTGGTGCTGTTCCGAGACTCTATTATGAATGCCAAAGACATTAATGTAGAGGAGAAGGAAAAGGAAGAATCCCACCAGACGGCAAAAGTTGTGCAGTCATCACGTGTATCGCTTTGGTGCATATCGCACTATCGGTGCAGTTTGGGCGCGCGAAGCCCTCCCAGTCTGATGCAGGCTGATGCAAGAGTGTCTGTCATATCGATACGCGCCGTCGCCGCTATTTTTATGCACGCTGCTCTGCCGTCCGCGTCTTTTCCCTCGACCTTGTTGCTTTGACCAACGCTCGACTGACCAACGGCCGGCAAAGAACTTGAATCGGGCAAGCGTCTCTCGCGATTTTTGGCGACGCGTCGGAGCAAGAGATTGATACGCTCTGGAGACTGTCTCTCGCAGTATCGTCATTCTGTCTCCGTTGATGCGTCGTAGCAACATGTCGATGCCAGTCTGAAAACCTACCCATCACAGAGACAGACGGGGCCTCTTCGAGGGAAGAAGACGGTCAACGACACTCTCTCAAGCTTCCTCTTTTTTTTCTTCCCTTTCTCAGGCTTCCGCCAACAACCTTTTGCAATCTTTTCAGCGTTGAATCGTGTTTTCCTGCAGCACGTCCGAGGGCGCGCGAGCGTACGAGGAGGAGGAAAAAAAAAAAAAAAAAAATGGCGGCCAGCAAAAGAAAACAAAAATTGATGGGAGAAGTTGCACCTGGGCCAGAGGTGGAGGATTTCGCCAATGCATTGGACACTTGCCTGGCGCCAGGACTGAGTCTACCGGACAAGAGAGCCCGGATCCTTGACCTTCCCCGAAAATACCACGAGAATGCGATTCGACGACTGGCGCAGAAGCGACCGAATAGACCGAGGCGTGGCGCGGACGACATGGAAATGGACGTGGACGCGGACGACCAGGACCACGACCACGACAAAAACGGCGATGCATCCGGAAAGACTGACGAGCTGCGGCAGCTGGAAAAGGAGGTCGAGACGTGGGATTTGATCAGACGCCTGCTCCCCCTGCGGTATTACGGCTCAGGCGTAGAGCCGATGCGGTTCCCCTCCCCATTCTCGGCTTCGAAACCGCCCATGCACGATCACGTCAACGATTTTCTCGAGGGCAATCGTCTGGCTTTGGAACGACGTGCTGTGCTTCAGTGGCTGCAAACGAATGCGGCCGCCGGGCCAGACATCAACGAGCTTGTACGTGATCTGCAGCAAAATGCCGATAGGGGCGACATCATTGCGCACGGCTGGCTCCATACGCGATCGAAAATAAAGCTCAGGAAGAGCGTGACGGCGTGGCCTCATCTGCTGGACCGTCAGTCGCCCAACGTGACGGCCACTCACGTCAACTCGGACGGCGCGCCGTTGGTGACCCATCTGGACCCAGATACCCCGACGCGACAGGGCCGCAAGCTGGAACCGCAGGATGACTACTTTGAGCGCGCCATCTGGCTTGGATGCTTTGAGCACCTCAGACGAGGCAGCAAGTTTGGGGACATACGCGACTGGTGTCAGGAGCGCACCGAGATGTGGAGAGCCATGTCCATGTCGGCCATGTCTCTGTCGGTGGACGACGGGCAGGACCCGGAGACTGGCGCGGACCCGGCGTCGCTGGCCTTGTGGCGGCGCATGTGCTTCTCTCTGGCCCGGCAAGGTGGTTCGGATGACTTTGAGCGGGCGACGTACGGCATTCTGTCTGGAGACATTGTCACTGTGGAAAAGGTGGCAAGGACGTGGGACGATTATCTTTTTGCAAACTACAATGCTCTTTTACGGTCGCAAATCGACACATACATGTTGTCAAAATGCTCATCCGGCGTCGTGTCGGCCCTGGTCCAGTCCTTCTCGGCCTTTGACGCTGTGCAGTTTCACGGAGACGATGACGATGTCGAAAAGCGCCTCATACAAACCATTGGGTCCAACCCCCGGGTAGAGGCCGAGGCGGGCGAACCAAACAAGGCTCTGCAGGCCTCCTTCATCGCCAAGGAACTCGACCGGCATTTGTTCGAACAGGGAGCGGTGCTCACGGCGGCCGCCAACGAGTTTTCGAAATCTCGCCTGGTCCGCAAGGGGCTGGAAGAGGAGGAATCGACTGTCGCCAAACACAAGTATTTCGACCTAGCCCAGCACAGTGGACTGCGGATCGTGGCCCATGTGTTTGTGCTTGTGTCGCTACTGGACCGCTTCGAGATGCAGGAGCTGGACTCGTCTCAACAGAAAACACCTGCCAGCTGGCGATTTTCCCAGGAGAACATCCTTGCCAGCTACACCGACTACCTGCGAAGGTGCAAACTGCAGGAGCTCATTCCGCTGTACTGCTCCGTGTTGAACTCGCCGCGATGCTATGAGGTTTTGAGCTGGAACGTCATTGAAGAGCCGAATGCCGAGAAGCGCCTCACGCAGCTGAGGCTCATTCGCCGAGCCGGCATCGACGTGCTGGCATTTGTCGAAACGCAGGCCAATCTGCTCTTCAACGAACTCGATAGTGATGCCGGTCGGGTGGTCTCCAAGGATTCCTTTAGGATTCTGGAGGAAGAGACGCCGTCATACCCGATTGGAAGAGGGAGACGGATCAAACTCGACTTTTTCGCATGCGACGAGGACAAGGTTGATGCGAGGGATGTGCATGTGATTCGGGCGCTGGAGTGGCTGCTGCTTGTTGAGGAGACCTGGCCCAAGGTGTTTTCGATGGGCACAAAGGTTTACAAATTGTTTTTGCGTAAGTTCTGGGAGCCTTTTTTTGTGGGTGGTGACTTTTCTTGGGCAGGAAAAGCACGGATGTGCATGGCAGGAAAGAGGAGACGCTGACTTGACTTTGATGCTTGGCATCGAAAAGGCCACGGCCGACTTGGCGCGGCACGAGTGCTCTTGGGGAAAGTTGGCTTTGCCGGAATCATGCAGCACATGGCGGAGAATGAGGAGCAAGAGCTTGGCCTGTACGATGATGTCGAGTTTTGGGCTCAGCAGCTGGCGCAGAGCGGCATCCGCGACGTGCGGCCCGAGCAGGTCATGTCGGATGCGCGCAACTACAGGGAGCTGGAGGCTCTGGTCAAGGCGCTGAACAGCCTGGAGACTGTTGCATCCTTGGTGGATATCTCGGGCGAGTACGTTGACGCCGGCATCTTTTTACGAGAAATCGTTTCATCATCAGAAAGCTCACATGCACCGTCACAGCGCGGGTAACGCAAAGAAGGAATTCCGGGACGGCTTGAAGAACGAAGTCGACGCGGCCGTTGAGAACATGCAGTCGTTGCTGAAGAGCTGGCTCCTCTCCGGCATCAAAAGTGAGTGGCGGCCGCTGGCCTGCACGTTCTGCCTCGACGAGGCCAGGAGGTGGTCTTGGGTGGAAGCTGACGGCTTTTTAGGTGGCGACGACGAGCTCAAGCAGCTGCGCGAGGCGTATCTGCCCGAGACGGTCTTGGCCTATGTCAGTGTTTTGCACTTTGCGGGCACGAGCCTGTCGGTGGACTATCTGCTGGAGAGCATGGAGCTGGCTGCCGTTGCGGCGGCGAGGAACTCGGACGTTGCGGAGGCGTTTGCGGGGGCGGGCCGGATGACGGAGCTGGTGGAGGCGTTTACGGCCTGCAGCAAGGCGCTGGCGATTGTGACGGAGGAGAAGAGGGTTCTCGGGTTTGGGAAGAGCAAGATGCGGGAGAGGGGGTGGTCGAGAGACTTGTGGGCGGTGCAGCACTAGGTAGGGGCTGGAAGAGGCGGCAGGGCGGACCAGCCACCCTCTCTCCCCCTCTGTGTGTGTCTCCTCTTGCCTGTTCCTGTTTGCCTGTCCCATGATCTCTCCCGGGTCGGGTGGCTCAAGACGTACCCGCCGGGAGGGGGAGGAGGGCCACGGACAATCCCAGAGCGTGCTCGACGGACGGCGAGGGAGACAAAGCGGTCGATGTATCATGTTGATGTGCTGTTGTTCTGGGACTCGATCTGTAGGGCTGTTGCGGAAAGGAGGATTCCATGTGCATCCGGTGGCTGTTGCAGAAGGCAGGATTTCAACAGACATGAAATCAATCAGGTGGATGGAACGAGTTGGTGAAAACCGAGGTGTACATGTCATGTACATGGAGCTCGGCCGTCAAGCCACGTGCAGAGTCGAGTCCGAGTCTGCTTCGCCGCAACCCCACTTGGTCCCCACACGAAGCACTTTGGCGCGCGCAGCCGCGACGACCGACGCACGTGCCACTCCATCCGAACGAAGCCCCGCCAAACGCTTTGTTTCGGCACCCATCATCGTCAACGTCGCCTTCTTGCGCCCAAACCCTTCGTTTCGGCACCCATCAACGTCAACGTCATCTTCTCGCGCCCAAACCCCGTTCATCATCCTCACCACCTCCCCATGCCAACCCTTCCAGCCGAGCTCCCGAGCTCGACGCCCCCCGCGCCGCCCCCCAAGAACAACAGCGCGCCCGCCGGCAGCCCGTCGACGAGGACGACGTCCGCCCCGCCGTTCACGTCCCGTGCCGAGGACAGCACGAGCCACACACCCGGGTCGCAGACCGCCGAGCCGACGTCTGCCGACGACGCGGCTCCGGACCCCGACCCGGGCGAGGGCTGGCTCCCAGACCATGTCCGAGAGACGGCGCAAGTCTTCCCGACACGCCCCCTTCCCGCCCCGTCCACCCCAGAGACCGGCACAAGAGACACGAGACTAACCCGCTGGTGCGGCCCAAAAACAAAAAAAAAAAACAGAACCCCCGACCTGATGCACCTCGTCTCCTCCCCCCCCCCTCCTCCACGCCCTCGCCCACGGCCCCTCCGCGGCCCACCCCTCGACGGTCTCCTCCCACGGGGACCTCGCGGCGGCGCTCGCGCAAAACGCGCGTCTCGCCTCGCAGCTCTCCGACGCCGCCGCGCAGCTGGCCCGCCAGCGGTCCGCCACGCAGGGACGGCTGCTGGCCGCGCACGCGCTCGAGCGGCAGTGGCGGACGAGGCAGGCCGAGATGGACGCCGCGCTGGAGAGGTTCTCGCCCAAGGAGCTGTATAGGCGGCTGGCGGGGGGCGTGCACGAGCAGGCGCTTGTTTGTCGCGCGCTGGAGGAGAGCTTCCTGGAGGGGGACCGGGAGGCGGTCGTGTCGGAGCGGGAGGCGGGGGAGTGGGTGAGGAGGTATCGCGAGGGGAGGGCTTTGCTGTGCCTGAGGGAGGAGAGGAGGGGGCGGTGGGATGGGGGGAGGGTGGGGGGGTGGCGGTAGGGCGTGTTTGCTTGTTGGCACGTAGCTGGTCTTGGAGGGGGGGGGATGTATCTGGGCGTGTAGGACATTTCATCTGGTTTTCTTGTTACACAGCAATGGGGGTCCGCCGGAGGCGGGAGCTCGCCGCAGGCGGCCCCCGGCAGGGCCCCCGGAGGGAAATCCAGAATGCCGAATGATTGGCAAAGGACGTTTGCGCACGAGGACAAAGGTGGTCGGCACAGCGGTCTTGGTGTGCACGTCAACAGAGGCAGATGGCGCATTTGCGCAGCGAGATCAAGCGCTGTCATCATGGTCCATGACAGTTTTGCATGTCCAAGGGGCGCCCGTCGTTTCCGGGATTTGCTCCACACACGGACACGGGCACATGTCTACAGACGATGCGATGGACGAAAAAGGGCATCCTATTTTTTGCAAGCAGGGGGTATACCACGAGGAGCAAACGCAAAGGGACGTGTCGACGGCGGGAGCAGAAAAAAAGAAGAAGGGTGAATGAGCGGCCAACTGTGCGTGGCTACATGCCGAGAAACTCAATGCCGATGCTTCATCAGGGCTTGAGAAAAGAAACAGGAGAAGGGGAAAACAGCGGCGGGCGGCTCCCGGAAGGGCCCCCGGAGGGATATCACACGGAATGCAGAATGTTCATCTGGTTCTCTTGTTACCTAGCAACAGGGGGTCCGCCGAAGGCGGGCGCTCGCCGCAGGCGGCCCCCGGCAGGGCCCCCGGAGGGAAACGGCACAAGAAGGAAGGGAAAAGAGAAAACAGCTAGGCCGAGAGCACGCCAAAAGGACCCCTCTCCATCTCGGGACTGCGCGGACTCAGGGGCAGGGCGAACAGCTCGTCTTCGCCGTCGCGCGAACCGGGGTTCAGGGGGGCGGCGCGGCGCGGCAGCGGGATCGCGGCAAAGGACGAGACGGCGACGTCGCTGCCGTGGGGGGAGAGGCCCTGCGAGGGGATGTCGGCGCCGGTAAAGGTGTTGGCTGTGCGACGAGTCAGCGGTTGAAAGAAGACGCTGACGGGATGGGGTGGAAAACGAAGAGGTGAAGGCGTTTACCTGTAGGACCAGGCACCAGATCGGCCGGCGAAGTAGCCAGCCTCAACCCCCTCAGCCGATCACCCAGCCGCCCCGGGACAGCACCCCTCTTCGGCACGGCCACGGCGGCGGGCGCGGGGGCGGACACGGGCGCGGACGCGGCGGCATCCGACGGCGACGAACAGGGCAGGAAGTTCTGCACAATCCACTCCCTCTCGGCCATGGCCATCTCGAGGCCCACGCTCTCGGCATTGGCCCGCATCTCGGCGTCCATCTCGCGGTCCAGCTCGGAGAGGCGCTTCTTGGCCCACAGCGTGTGCAGCACGCCCCGCGTGCCGGCCTCGACGTTGAAGCCCGGCGGGAAGATGGCCGGCAGGGGCTTGACGAGAATCCTGGCCCGGCCGGGATTCGCAATCGTCACCTGCGCGGGGATGGACGTCTCCGGCGGGAGCAGGAAGTAGACGCGGCGGCGGGGACCCGCCTCGTCGTGGTCCGACTCCCGCGCGGGCAAAAACGTGGACTTGCCGGGCCAGGAAACCTCCCAGGCGGCGGCGTCGAGGACGCCCGTGGACGACGCCGGTCGGGCCGGCATCGTCGACTGCGCGGCGGCGTGTAGGGGGCCGAGGGCGGGCGCCGCGACGGTGCCAGACGAGGGGGTCATGAGGTGCCCGCCGTTGGCCGCGGCCGTTGACGACGACGACGACGACGACGACGAAGACGAGGACGGGCCCGGATGCCACTCTACCATGAGGACCTTGGTGCCCAGGTCGCTGAACTCGAAGCGCGCCATGTGTGCCGTCGCAGAAGCAGCATCGTCACTCGCCGTGGGCAAGGCGGCATCGGGACCCTTTCCCGAGGGAAAGGCTTGGGCCGCCATGGTGGGAGAGAAGAACACCAAAAACACGAAAGCGTACGTGTGTGGCGAGGCGAGCTTGGTGTCGTCACGTCGGGTGCCCTCTTTCGGCCGCCTCGTTTTCTGCTCGTGCGGTTCGGACGGGCGTTCCTGGTCAGAGGCGGCGGCGTAGCACGGGCATGGCTGGCACCCCGACGGCAGGATCTGAGGAGCAATGGCGAAACCAAAAAAAAAAAAATTAAAAACCCCCCCCCCCCCCAAAAAAAATTTTTTTTTTTTAATAATAATAATAATTTAAAAAAAAAAAAAAAAAAAACAAAGAATCCACGGCGAGGCAGGCAAGTGGCAAGCGGGGGAGGGAATCAAGCACCCGGCCGGATGAGGTGTTCGGAAAAAGGAGACGAGCGTACAATACTCTGCGCGGGCCTTTTTCCCTGTCTTGCTCTTCTTCTTCTCTTTTGCCTATATGGATGTTGCCGCCCTTGAATTTTCTTTTTCCCCCTTCTTTTTTTCCTCCTCCTCTCCTTCCCTGTACTTCTTCACCTTGAAAAGGCAAAAAGGGCCAGAGACGGGATTGGCGGAGACGGAACAACGTGGTTGGCGCCACCCGACGCATGCAGATGCCGTTTTTGCCAATCCTCACCTTGCTGTGGCTTGGGCAAAACGCGAGCGTCCAAGTCATCTGCTTCGAGAAGGATGCGGGGGTGCGTGGCTGGCATGGAGGCATTGGATTGGCCACCAGACTAGGCTTCCCGCGTCCCGACCAGCCGAATCACGCCGACGACATTCCGTAGCCACACGTCAAGGTGCCCACCACCACCCATACACACACATCATGGTGGTATGGTATAGCAGGAGCATCATCTGAGCATCATCCACACGGGGCCCTTCTCACCCGCAGCGCTTTCCTCTTCTTTACGTGTCTGCGACCAAGGACCTTTGCCGTCCACCGCGATGAAACATGGCACGGAGCGCCCGCCTCGTATGCAGCCGTTTGAGCAGGTGTGCCGTCACTGCTCGTCTCTGTGCTGTTCAGGGCCACTCGTCTCTGGGCGACGACGACGACGCCTTTCCCCGCAGGGCAAGTCGTTCAATGGGAGCAGTACGCGACGTGTCGTATCACAATGTGCCTTGTGCAGCACACATCGAGGCCGGCACCTGTCCGTGTATGTGGCATCGTCTGCCTTGTTCCTCCCAGGTCAGCGACAAGGTCAATTTTCATCACCATCGCCGGTTGGATCACGCGGCCCATCTTTTTGACCGCATCGACTTGGCCAGTCGCCCGAAAAAAGCATCCAGATCTAGACGCGGAAACCGTTCAAGAGGGACATTTGAACCTTATAGGCCAGGTTTGCTCCTCCAAAGTCCGTCTCGTCAAACGCTCCCCTCCCACGCGTTGAAGAGTGACGAGAGAGTGCTTGAACAAGCATGTAGATGGGCCGAGTACCTTGGAGTCATGCCGAGAAAAAAGGCCCTTTGCAATTGCTGATGGATGCTGTCATGGTACCAAGTCTCGGACCGCAGAGGTCGGAGATTGATCATCAGCAATCTCTGCTTTTCTCCCACGCGTCATGACCAGATCAATGTCAGCATCCAATGGCCCCTTTCGTGGGTGACGCCCGCCTTGCGCTCGCGGCTTGACCACAGTCCTACGTAACAAGAGAGGAAACCCGGCGTCGTCATGCCCTTGTGGAGAGAAAGGAGCTCGTCCCGGATTTCTCGTCGGCATTGCCCCCTTTTCGCAATCGCTACGACCGGGCCGCTACATGGAGCATCTGTCTCGATTACTGCCGAAGCACAGCCGGCCACCAGCGCCCCCGTTCAACCAGTCAAGACGTCCGAGATGGTCTGCGCGTCCGTGCTGTCATGTCAGTCTGTGCATGAGAGGAGATTGTGCGCCTTGAGCTTGCCTCTTTCGCCATGGCAAGGATAAGGCAGAACCAAATCAGTATGTAGATGCTTCCCTCTTTCCCTTCTCAGGTCTGCTGCTATGCTCTACAGCTGGGCAGCATTCTGGCACGTACAGCACGAGACGCGGGTCTCTTGGATCGTCGGGTGTCGGTCTCAAATGGCCGGAGTAGGGCCGTCACCGGGGGGAGGGTGGCTTCTGCGCGTCCCTTCCGAGTCTGGTCGTGCCGCATAAAGGAATATGTCGGCACAACATGAATGATTTGATGGCCAAGAAGAAATATGGTTTTTGAAAGAAGAGGACGGGAAAAAAAAAAGACACATTTCACAATCGTGAGGGACGGGCCGTAGCACGAACACGACGAGCGGGGTTTGTCGAGGCGGGAGATTTGTTCATGAATTCAAGATGAGTGCAACATGGCGCCTTGCCAACGCAACAAAGCCGCAGGTATTCACGAATCGGGTACTCGTCATCCATCTAGTACCTGCCATGAGCACTGCCATCAGCCTATTTGAGCACGTAGGTGTCTGCATCGTACCCAGTACCTACTCGTATCGACTCGGGTCCGACTTCTCCACCCCGTCTTCAGCCAACAACAAAGGGCCAGATGAACAGTACATGGGCACGTATGTACCATATGCCATTGGACGCTTGGTAGCATCAGAAGCTACACACAGAACATGAGGGTCTCGTATTATTAGCAGCAACATCATGTTCAAGGGAGGGGGAGGGCTACCGTCGGCGCAAGCGCGAGATGGGACCTGGAAGACGACGGAGACGGCGGAGACGGCGGAGACGACGGAGACGACGGAGACGACCAAGACGCTATTCTACACCAGACGCTGACCTCCTCACGCACATGCCGAGAGGGACACGCAGGTTTCTCTACCTCATGGTCAATACCCGTCGGATGCATTGCGACCAACAAAGCTGACTTTCCAGAGGGCGAACAAAAAATGTCCTTCAACCTGGCAAATATGTAGCGACTGGGACAAAGCCGACGGTCCTGCTGGTCCGTCATCGAGCTTGTTCATTTTCTTCATCACATGTATTTCACAAACACACACACCACTTGCCATCTTTGATCAAGTTTTTTTTCCTTCTTGACTTTATGCACTTCGGCACTTGCGCGTCTTGGACGAAATGAATCTGCTACATTTTTCGCTTCCGCCCTGCGGCCCATTTCAATAGCCTTTCCAGCTGTCCATTCACATGAGCATCATACTCTCTTGTCAAAAGGCGTCCATGTCTGTCCAAGGTCATGGTCCCTTCCCTTGGTGGAAGCATGTGCAGATTTCAGGACACGTAGAGAGAAGGCGTCCATCATCACAAGCCTTGGTCCGCGGACTAGCTCATTTTGCTGCCATCAACTGGCATCTCTACAGCAGACCGGCGTGAGACGGAGTGGGCGGTGGTTGATCCAAGTCAAAGATTCTTATCTGTTGTACTGTACTGTACTGTACTGGTGGACTACGAGGCACGCCATTTATGCCAGACCGCCGCCGATGCCGGAACCCTTTGCGACTCAGTTTCCTGGCCTCGTACATATGCACATATGCACACATGTACATTGCCATCCATGCATATACGTGCATACATGAATACTGCATCTGATAAGGCGATGGAATGGCAGTCTGAGGCAGCAGCACGTGTTGGAAAATCGTCGTTCGGCGGCGACGATTCGTGGTCGGTGTCGCTTGCGCTCGTCGGCGTCCTCGGCTAAATGCAGAGATGGATAGTATCGTGTGTGTTCTAAAAGTAGAGCAGAGCCAGAAAAGACAGCAGATCATGCCGCGGAAGACAGCCTATTGTGGACGGCATGTGGAGGCTGCGTGCTGTTATCTTGGTCGTCGTCAAACGTCGACATCGCAGCCCCCGATGGCAAGTGGAGGAGCACACGCCCTTTGGTGGCTCCGCAAATGAGGCCGAAGCCGAGAGTGGACAGTGGAAACAGTCCAGCCAGGCGGCCACACTGTGCCCATCTCGCATCCGTCACCCGTGCGCCGTGCCGCACAGGGCCGGGCCACAGTGTCGATGATCCAACATACGGTACAATCGTGTAGGGGTTGGTTCCACTATTAGGCCGGTCAAAGGCCGTCTCGACGAACCAGCGTCAGCATCTGGCGTCGCAGCCCACACTTGCCGTCCATCATCCATTCCTCCTCCTGCGCTCTTGCCTCGACGTTGCTTTTTTGGCTCTCATGCCTGTTGCCTCTTGCCTCTTGCCTCTTGCCTCTTGCCTGTTGCCTCTTGCCTCTTGCCTGACCCCCTCACGTCCATCCCCTCCCGCGTCCATCCCCCTCCCCCCCCCTTCCACCCTGCCTGCTCACCCTGCCTGCTCACCCTGTCTGCTCACCCTGTTTGTTCATTGCTCATCCTGTTCAGTCTTCATCCTGTGGCCCCCCCCCCCCCCCCCCCCGCCCACAAAGCATCGCAGCCTCGATTCGATAACCTTTTCCTCTTCCACCTCGACCGGTCCCTGACTTCCTGTACCACCACTGGTCCACTGCCTTCGGTCCGACGTTGGCAGAGTCTGAACAGACAAAAACGGTCTCTCCTCAACACCTTCTCTTTCCCGCATCCGCACGTCTGTCCTGCCACCACACCCGACCGTGATCCCTAGCCTGACAGGGGCGCCGCGGATGATCACTCTGAATCTTTGATAAAGAGGGTGCATCAGCTTGGTCCGATCGCGCGTCCGTTCAGACCTTGCCTTCCCAAGACGCCGCCGTCAATTATCTCGCCTCTGCTTTTTTTCCGCCCACGACGGAGTTGGTGACTGGAAGCTCATCCTCAGTCACTCTGCGCATAGAACTACTACTTTCCTGCGCTTCTCACCCATTGATCTCTCTCATCTCGCCACATCTCAGCCATGTCAAGTTTGGTGTTGCCTAACAGCGCCCGACAATAGAGACGCATCCTTTCCTTCTTGAGCCGGCCGAGCTGGCCGCTCAATAACAAAACTCCCCGCGGCCACTCGCTTTTGTTCTACTTGCGAGTGAGCCCTGTAAGGAAAAAAAAAAAAAAAAAAAAAAAACAACGCACAATGGCCGAACCACCCACCCGCGCCGTCGCCATGGATCCGCCTCACATCACCGAGTTTGCTTCCGAACGGTACTTTGAGAAACTGAAGCAGTTGGACTCCCATCAGCAGAGACAGCAACAATTCAGCGAAGCGGAATCGCCGTCAGCCGCAACCTCTTCATCTGCGACGGCATCGTCAACATTTATTCTGCCTTTACGAAAAACCAAGTGCGCCGAAACAGAATATGTCAAATCTGCCGAACAGAAGCGGGATAAAGGTCGATTCTTTGGTCTCCGGCATAAGGTGTCCTTGCTTCACTCCAGACCTCACCTGGTTGATGTTGAGACACCGCTCCCCCATGCTGGGCCCTTGTCCGGCTCGGTTAGAAAAAGGTACGGTGCTCCAATGTGTCCATCGACGTATTCAAGGTTGGGGAACGCTTTTAGATTGGAAACTTTGGCCATGGACTAACACAATTTCTTTCTCCCGTCAGTGTTCCATTTGATCAATCCTTGTTCGCCCTTCCCAATGAGTTGCAGGTTCAAATTTTGTCACACCTTCCACTTCCCGACATTCTCAGCCTTCGCCTCGCGTCCAAGACCTGGCATACCTTGATAACACTTAATGAAGCGCCCATCGTGCGATACCACCTAGACACCCACATTCCCGCCTATGCTCTTCGCCTATACCCCATCGCCGACCATTCCGAGCTCAATCTTCACTATATCTGCAGCATCTGGCATCGACTGCATGTTGCTGCCAAACTTGCCTTTCTCATGTGCGAGTGGATAACCAAAGAAATATTTCTACGACAAACGGACGCTCAGCAGGCAGCATTTGCCCCGCAGCGAGAGCGCATGCGGCGACGACTCATCCCGCTCCTCTTCACCATATTCCACTTCTTCGAGACGTACCGTAAACTCCATCTCAAACACATATACGAACATGACGGGCATGGCCTCAAACAGGAGCCATACACGCTCAATCCAATAGAAGCCGAAATCATGAACATGTATAGTGACCGAACATTACTTCGCGTGCACGAAGTGTTTCCACTCGTCATATCTTCGTTTTGCAGACGGCTACGACCCCCGACGTACGTTGGTCGCGTGGAAAGATCTCTCCGAGGCTACCTCAGAGAACGTCCCTCGGATGACATTCATGCCGCCATCCTTTGCATCAGTGGCCTGCGTCAAGTGGAGAGATTGTGGGAAATCAAAGGCTACAACAGTCGCCGATGCGCAGTCGACCAGTGGCACAATAGCCTCACGAGGGAGTCCAAAGACCACGCGGCCGAGCACGCACCAGTCAGGTCACGGCTTGGGCTCAAGAACTTTGGTCGTAAGAAGTCATCTGGCGATCACAGGCTGACAAACCGCTCGTCAGTTAGCGATGGACTGGGTAGGATGGGAAGCGCGTCGGGCTCCGTTGACGCGACGAGCATGGATGGCGGCTGTGACCTCAACTGGATATTCCACACCAGCCTGGCTGGTGACGCGCCAATGTCGCCTCTGAGCCGCGAAAATGCCCAGCTGTTGCTAGACGACCTGCCAGAGCTGCAAAAGATTTGGCTCGCCACGGCCGAAGCGCTCATCATGGATCGAGGTATCGTCCAAAGACCACAGGACATCAAGCGAAACCAACAAGTCATGCTGGAGCTCATCCGAGAAGATGGCCTCGACGAGGAAGATGAATGGTGGTACGGAAGGAATTATCCTGATTCTGTACGACCAGCCATGACCTTGATGGATGATGATGCGGAATAGAATCAACGTTGATGAGTCACCTGAAACAACACTTTTACTTTGCACAACATGTATGATTTTTTCTTGGACGTCACTGATGGCTTTTTTTTTCGTTTCTTTTTTTTTAGCCCAAAAGGGAAAAGAAAAAGGAATCTTGAGCATTTACAGGCGTTGCCATTTTCGGCCTTGGTCACAGCGTTTCCTCGTTCATTTTTGTACACAGACGGGGCCTACCTATATACGTGGTAGGATTTTCCAAATAAAACTGGCGCTGGACTTTTCGTTTCATTTGTCTCGGCCGTGGGTTTGCCAGAGAAGCGCATAGGGAATGCAAGAGGTGTATTTCCTCTCTTTTTCTGTATTGAATTTTCGTTTTTTTGGGTTGGGAAACAGGAAAGAAGCTGACATTTGGTCCATGTCGCTGTATCCAGCTTTCCCTGTCTTTATACCCCTCGTGCTGGCGCCACTTGCACGGAGCCGGTATGAGCGGGCGTGTTCCATGTTGCACAATTTAGGTTGGCACGGCACCCAAATCCAAATTCCTCGAAGCATTTTCGCGCCGATGTCGGTGTGCTTGTCAGGTGACCGGTGGGTCCCGTCAACTATATAAGTTGACCCACCGGGTCACCACTAGATAGAGAATATAACTATCATCTTCTCTATAACCTTACAGATTAGTAGTAATTGCACCACCAGGAAAATTTTTCTACTAGCACTAGACCAACTAAACCAGGCTCCTTATATTTATCTTCTTTATTCCTTATTATACCCCTGTTAATATTATCTTAATATAAAGTTATACTAGTAGGTAAATATTAATAACTTCCTTAATCCCTTTATAATTTCTTATTAAGGCCTAATACCTATACTAATTTGCTGCTATAAATTATAAGTTTATAAAAGAGTACCTTATACTATACTATTATAATATTC
>AFQZ01000751.1:0-25523 GCA_000222935.2 Aciculosporium take MAFF-241224 | reverse complement strand
CCCTCTCCTCCTCGCCTCGCCCGCCCCCCTCGCTCCTGCCCCGGACTCCCTCTCCTCCTCCGACCTCGCCCGCCCCCCTCGCTCCTCGCCCCGGATCCCTCTCCTCCTCCGACTCGCCCGCCCCCCGCTCCTGCCCCCCCGTCGACACGTATCCCGCCCCGCGGCGGCGCTCCTCCTCCTCCAGCGGCGAAAAAATTGCCGCCTCGCCCGGACTGCTGCCGCCAGTCAACCCACACCGTCGCCGTGTCTCCGGCCGTGGCGGCGTCCTCGGCCGTGGCGTCGCCGCCCCGCGCCCGCACAAGGAGCACATCCCCGGGCTCCAGGCCCATCGTCTCGACGACGCCAGCCGGGGTGCTCCCGGCGAGGAGGCCCCTTTCCGCAAACACGCCGCGCATCTCGTCTCCGCGCTTTGCGTCCGCGTCGGGGACAACAACCCCGAGCCTGTACCCCTTTTCTGTGAGCCGGCCGAGGAGGCCGTCGACGCCCGGCCAGGTCTGGGTGCCTATCCAGCCGCCCAGGAGAGGCTGCGGCTCCTGAGGCTGCCCCTGGTGCTCGTGCGGAGGCTGCTCCTGGTGCTCGTGCGGAGGCTGCTCCTGGTGCTCGTGCGGAGGCTGCTCCTGGTGCTCGTGCGGAGGCTGCTCCTGGTGCTCGTGCCGAGGCTGCTCCTGGTGCTCGTGCCGAGGCTGCTCCTGGTGCTCGTGCCGAGGCCGCCCCTGGTGCTCGTGCCGAGGCCGCCCCTGGTCCTGCTTCTCCTCGGGCGCAGACGCAGACGCCGGTGTGCGCGTGTCGACCAGTGCATCGAGCATAAACACAATGCCCTTGGGTGTCCAGGGGGTGTTGGTCGTTACGGACCGCATCTTGGCGGTGCAACGGCGCAGGTGGTGGTTGGTGATGGCGACTCCGGCCGGTGCAAGCGCCCTTTGCAGAACACCCTCCCTCGTCGAACAAAACCAATCAATCAGATGAGCAAGACACCACTTCTCGCCTCAGGACCCTGTCTCTTGTCAAGAACAGCGATGATTTGTCCAAAAAGGAGAAGAGAAACAAGAACAGCAATGATTTTTTTCCAAAAAAGGAGAAGAGAAACAAGAACAGCAATGATTTTTTTCCAAAAAAGGAGAAGAGAAACAAGAACAGCAATGATTTTTCCAAAAAAGGAGAAGAGAAACAAGAACAGCAATGATTTTTCCAAAAAAAGGAGAAGAGAAACAAGAACAAAAGAGAAACAAGAACAGAACAGAAGAGAAGAGAAGAAAAAGCCAGCAAATGTCGTGCTCCGCTCGAATCCTCAATCAAATCAATCTCGCCTCTCTAAAAGTAAGTACCCCTTCTGCTCAAACAAAACAAAACAAAACAAAACAAAACACACGCAAAGACAACAAAT
This sequence comes from Aciculosporium take MAFF-241224, assembly GCA_000222935.2. NCBI lineage: Eukaryota > Fungi > Ascomycota > Sordariomycetes > Hypocreales > Clavicipitaceae > Aciculosporium > Aciculosporium take. Next base: position 24,139 of record AFQZ01000751.1, on the reverse strand, counting down.
CCCCTCCTTATATAACCTCCCATGGGATCCTCTCCTCGTCGCCCACCCCCAGCACATCCATCCCCAGACCAGACCAATGACACGGCGAAAACACAGCCCCCCCCTGGACCCTGACATTCCGCCTCGAGGTGCGCCCCGCGCCGCCCGACCCGAAAGCCCCGCGCCGCCCGGGCAAAATGACGGTGCGGAAGCATGGAGGCACGCGACGAGCCCGGGCGGGTACGGGAAAATGAAAACAAAGACACGATGAACGAATAACCAGGTGAAAAAAACGTGCAGAGTAAAGATAAAATTTTAAAAATTAAAAAACGAATATAAAAAATTTAAAAAATTTAAAATTTAAAAAATATATAAATAATATAAATAATATAAATGATAATAATGATAATAATGATAATAATATAAATATAAAAGATAACAAATAAAAAATAACAAAAACAACCAGCAACCACCCCGTCGGAATCAAAATGAAAAGCCCAATAACACGGGCGCTCCCCTCCCAGACACAAGGCTGCGATGAGCCACCGACAGAGAGCCTCATGCACACAAAAACACAGGTGCGCGCAAACCCCACCGAAACGGAAATCCACCCCGGTCATACAGCCGAGCCGCCCGTCATCGGCGACGACGCCGAGGAAAACGGGCGGCATGGAAAGAGTGCACGTTATGCCCACAGAAACGGAACCCCTGCATCCGCTCTGTCATCGGCGAGCAAACGGGCGCATGGAAACATGGAAAGCGCCCCCGGTCTGAGGCGCAAGCTTTCGCCCACGCATTGGCTTTGTGTGACGTCGAGGCGATGCGTAGATGCAGCCTCTGGGCGCCACACGCTGAGTGAGAGGTGAGAGTGAGAGTGGCTTCGAGGAGAGCACCGACGAAAAAAGAAAGGAAAACAAGGCTGAGAGCCGCAAGCTTGTGTTACATGTCGCCCTGGCACTGGGCATTATTCTCCCTACATACCCGTACATGACAGTACATATGGACATGACCATAGTACCAACCCACGTACGACCTTCACAAGGGAAAAAAAAAAAAAAAAAAAAAAAAAGTTACCAAAATACCCTGGCTTACACCTTCACCCCTCGCCCCTTGACTTCGGCCCTTCATTCTCTCGTCCTATCCCCCGCCCTGGAACGCAAACCGCCCCCTGTCCACCTTTGTGCGCCACCCTGCCTTCTGAAACGTTGCCTCGACGAGCTTGATGAGCATCGTGTCGCTGCCGCGGGGCCCGAGAACGGTACCGTAAACGGGGTGGTACTCTGTTTCGTGGCTATTGTTGGATCGGTACGGGAACTGGGCGACTGCGTCTCTGTGAGCTCGGCTACGCGCCAGGGGAATCATTTACAAGCATTGGATTGAACTCGCAGGGAACAGACGAAAAAGAGTCGGATGAAGAGTGGAGTGGGGGAAAGGGGGAAAGAAAAAAGCAACTCACATGGTGCCAGCACCTGCGGAGTTCCCAGCAGCCACCCAAGCAGCTGCGTCGTCACGCCGTACATGGTTTCCGGCTCCCTACTCGTGTCAACAAACAATTCCAAATGCCTTGCCCGAGCGGCACATACGGAGCAGTATACCGAGGCGCATCACTTGCAAAGGGCATCACCAGCACCGCGTCGCCCTTGTCGCCCAGCGGCATGACGCGTCTGTTGAACCACGCCCGGAAGACGGCTATGCGGGCCTGGTAGCCCTTGTACTCTGCTTCGCTGACATTCTTTCCCAGGCTCCTAGTTTTGATGTGAGCGGGGGGAAGAAGCACGAGGGAAAAGGCCACTCCAAACATACCATTGATGCAAAACCGTTGCCTCTACATCCGGCTTCTTGCCAAACATGGCCTCGTACTCTTTCCGAAACACGGCATACTGATGGTAGAATTCGTAGCAGAATGAGAAAAAGGGGGCCTTGTATGCATGGTTGGTAACATGAAACTTTCTAGATTTTATATACTTATATAAAAGTATATTATATATATATATATATATATATATGTGTGTGTGTGTGTGTGTGTGTTATATGTTGGGATAGTAAAAAGAGGAACAAGAAAATTCTGGCAGAAGAATACCACGTACCTTTCTCATATACTCTTGCAAACCCTCCCCCTCACCCCCCGGCGGCTTGGCTGCCCACAACGCAGCTAGACTGACTCTCTCGGCCCCGACTCCGAGAAAGGACTCTATTGCCTTGACAAACTCCCCATGCTTGTCCGCATGCCGATTCTCCGTCTCCTCCAGAGCCGTGACCGAGATGAGTCGCTTGGGGAACCTGATGGCGGGGCCATAAAGAGACTGGTGCACGACGGCGGTGGCGTCTCGAAAAAGCTCAGCGAGATCGGTGCCAAAGAGGCTGATCGTGTCTGACCTGCTACATGCTGTCAGGATGAGCAGCTCTACACGCCGACCAGACAAGACACGTACGAAGAACTGACTTGCGCGCCATCCAGCGGCAAGACGCCAGTTGATGTGCGCAGCGCGAAAAGGCCCTGGGCGGCTGCCGTCTCAAACGTCTGGCCAAAGGCTGGTGAAGCAAAAAAGAAGAATTAAATCCACAGTCCAGCGTGCTCTGGAGCCCGAGTCCGACGTGGACGTACCGTCGATGCCGGTAGTGGCCCTCAGCCACTCGTATCCCGCCAAGGAAATGGCAGCGCCAGTAGACCCCCCCGCGGCATCTTGATGCCCGTCTTCCCGCGCACTCTTGGGCGCGGCCACGTCGGCCCATTCCCTGCCCGCGCCAAACTGCGAGGACTTGGTCTTTCCCACGACAACGGCGCCGAGGCCTATCAGCCTCTTGGCAAACGCAGCCGTCGCGTCCGCCGTGCCATTGTGCAGGTCGCTCCAGGAAGCGCTCGAGATGGACGTGGGCACCCCCTTCAGCGCCGTGCAGTCCGGAATCGTGAATCGGTGGCCCCCGAGGGGTGCCTTCTGCGGCGGAGCGTTGTTGTACAGTCTGGACGGCACCGGGACGAGCGTGTGGTTGCTGGCACCATCTGACGGTAACTGCAGCACGTGGAAGCTATGCCGGTCGTCAGGTCAGTAACCGCGGAGCCACATCTATGGCGGGCCCATTTCCCAGTTGTACGTGCTGGGGGGAAAAGGGACGGGGAATTTGCAACTACACGTCAATTTCGTCCACCTTGTCCGGGTACACGCCCGAGGCAAACGCGTCCAAGCTGTCATTGTAAATCCTCCACGCCTGATGGACGTTGGGGCCATGCAGAATGTACGGCCCGGCGGCCATGTCCGACACGGAACGCTCGCCGGCGTGAAGCGTGTCGTTGTCAAGATGGAATATGGACGCGGGTCCTCCTCCGAGGGACGACGCAACCGCGATGCGTGAGTGACCCTCGCCGGGCTTCTCGATGAGCACGCTGCCGAACGCGGGCGTGAACACGTCGTCGTAAAGGTCGAAGAGGCGCAGGGTGCCCTCGAGGTGATTGTACAGCTGGTCGGGCTCCAGGACGGTCACGGGTATGATGACGTCTGGCTTGATGGTTTCTTGGATGGTGCCCTGTGGTTCACGGGTCAGCTGCTGGCGGTTTGTCTCCCGTGCAAATTAAGCGCCCACTTGGGGGGGGGTCCCGGGGGCGGGTTTTACCAGGATTTGCGGGTGGATGAGGTACTGCGTGCCGGCCACGACAGTGGTCAGGACAGACTTGAGGCTCATGTCCGACCAAGACGGAGATGAATCCGACCGAGATGGAGATGAATCCGACCGAGATGGAGATGAATCCGACCGAGACGGAGATGAATCCGACCAAGACGGAGGATGAGTCTTTTCGTAGCCGTCAATCTGGGCATCCTGCAGGAACATGCCCATGGTCATGCTTTCTTTCGCCCACTCTCTGGGTGCGAGTCAAGGTTTCCTTGGCTCAGGCAGGTGCGAGGCGGGTGGCAGGCAGGTGGCAGGCAGGTGCGAGGCAGGTGGCAGGCAGGTGGCAGGCAGGTGGCAGGCAGGTGCGAGGCAGGTGGCAGGCAGGCGGCAGGCAGGCGGCAGGCAGGCGTACCGCAGATGTGACGGGTGTGGCGTGCACGCCATGGCACGGGCAGTTGTGGAGCGGTCACGTTGCGCGCATTGTGATTGGATACGATACCCGGAATCACGGACTCTAAATTTCCCAAGATCCACTTTAAACCCCTCTTTCCGTTCTTAGGAAGCAGAGGAAAGGAAACTCGACGCCACGACATCCAAAGCCAATTTCCCTATGCCTTTGAGTGCGGTAAGGCACCACCTATCATGGGACCTACATCTGCCTTGGGTACTTCCTGGTTTACAAAGTTGTACTAGAGATGCAGCATATATAATACATCTTTTCATATATTCAAAAACTAAAAGGACTTTTCTTATAGTGAAATTTATGTACAAGATAAAATATTCCTTACCAGACTATCCTATCCGCCGGAGTGAGTGGAGCACAGGGGACATTCATATATAGGGCCTCATCCCCCAACCAGATTGTGGTCTTCAGAGGCAACTCTCTCTGTCACTGCAGAATAGCTCCGTTTATCATGCTGCCACCACCACCCCCCCCCAACACCAACGCCGACTCACGTGACCGTATGACGTGCCGGCGACATGCTCACCGCGGACCCATTCGAAGGCCCAGTCTCTGTGCCGTTCAAGCGCGGTTCGTAACACGTTCCTTCAAGGCCTATGTTTTCTTCAGTCCACCTTCATCACCTTGGCTGCATGCTTTCATCTCAGTATTCCACTTACAGTACCCCGATTTGCACACGGTGCCGCACCTCCCGCAGTGCGAGGGATTGTCCCTGAGGTCGACGCACGACAAGCCGCACTGATTGCCCGGGCCTGCAGAAGGCGAGGAAAAAAACGTGGTTACCATGGGAGACGCAACAAGAAAAGAGGCGGTGGGGGGATAAAAGGGCATCCTCCAAAAACTCACAAGCACACCTGCCGTGACGGCACACACTCCCAAATCCACACTTCCGCCCGCAAGCACCGCAGTTGGCATCATTCTCGGCCTGGATATCAGCGCAGTAAAAGCGGTGCATGAGGCTGCACGTCGCAGTCGTGGGCGTGGCGTCACAGGAGCAGGTACACATGCCCTTTTGGGCGCGGTAAAAGAGTTCCTTGCCGGGGCGGCTCCCGAGGTAGATGGCGTAGTATTTTGCCTGGTTGAGACAAGACATGAGGGCCTAGAAAAGAAAAAAAGGAAGAAAGATGGCGCAGTTAGTTAATTTCAAGCCAACACCGCCGGAGGCGGCCCCCGGCAGGGCCCCCGGAGGGATTTACAAAAAGTGACAGGGAGGAGGTGGGGGGGGGCGCATAAAATGACTCACAACAATATCATAATGCGTCTTCGCCCACTTGCTGAAGCAAAAGTCGACGGCCTTGGCGAGAAACGCATCATTGCACTTCTGCCAGCTATACCCCTGGCAGTAGTCGTAGCACTGCGACTGCGTCTCGCACGCCTCGGTAAAGTTGAACGGACCCGGACGCCACAAGTGCGCCGTATTGGAGCAGATATTGCCAAGATGGGGCATGGACCGCTTCCGGCGGCGCGGCTCCAGGCCGCCGGGCGCAGTAGGACACTTGGGCGCGATGTCGACCCTGGTGGTGGGCTCGTAGACAATCCCCGCGGGCTGGTTGACGTCGTCGCCGTGGGCCTTGGCAACGACGGGGTGGTCCGCGGGTATGGCCTTGAAGTGGCTGTGGGCGTCGTTGCCGGCGAGGGCCTGCACGCGGTTCTCGGACGCCTGGGCCCAGGAGAAGGGCCGGCCGTCGACCTCGATGGTGATCTGGCCCTCGCAGTTGAGCCGGAAGATGCTGGTGGCGAGCCCGCTCGTGACCTCGCCCGTCGCGCCGGCATTGACAATGACAAAGATGCCGTTGCGCTCCATGGCGACAAAGTGCGGCTCCGGCCCCGCGAGCACCATGTCGTAGATGCCGGCGGGGGCGTCGGGGTTCGCCGGCGCCTGCAGGTAGAAGAGGTCGAGCTTCATGCGCGTGGGGTCTACGCCCGAGAGGGGGTCCGTCGCCCCCGGCGGCACCGGCGGCGGCTGCAACGGCGTGAGGTGGTTGTGCTGCTCCTGGCCGTGGCCCGCCCGCCACACGATCGGTGTGAAGTCCTGGCTGACGAGCGTGAAGAGGGCCTGCGGACCCGTCGATGCAATGCACGGCCCCGGCTTGACCGCCGGCTGCGGGCCTGCCTCGTCCGGGACGGGGGCTTCGCCCTCGGCTGCCAGCGGCGGGAGCTCGAACTGCGTGAAATTGTGCCACCTGACGAGCTCGTCGTCGCTCGCAAACCCGCCGTGCGGCTTCGGCCGCTCCGTCGCCACGTACGGCGGGCTGTCCAGCATCAGGGGCACGTACTCCTTGATCGTCGGTGAATTGACAGGCGACTCTATGCTTTTGCTGTGGGGTCCGTCGTCGAAGAAGATGGGCTTTCGGAAGGCGGGCTGGCGGAAGAAGGGTATTAGAGAATAAAAAACAAAAAACATATATATATATATATACTTATATGTATACATATATAAGTATGTATACATGTATATAAAACCATAAGAAAGAAATATTAAAAAAAAAAAAAAACTTACATATCCGTCAATAACAAACTCACAGCCCAAATCCCAGTACGACTCCTGCCCCGGCAGCTCAACCCGCAGATTAGTCGGAATGCTGTGCCGATACAGCTTACACCTTCTGCTCGGCCCCAGAGAAAACGACGCGCACCGAAAGTCATCCGCGCAGCGCTTGTGACACCCCGTGTAGCTAGAGTCCAACATGGAAGGCGGATACTCCTTTATGGGCCGATTTTTGGGATGACCGCGTATGTTGCACAATAGCCGGTTCGTGGCGCAAGCCTTGTCCCAAAAGGTGAAGTAGCGGAAGAGGGGAGTTATGACGTCCGAACTGTAGTTTTCTTTTTCTTAGTTGCTATTATTTTATATAGAATAAGACAACAAAGGGGGGGGGGAGGGAAATAATAAAACGCACTGCGCATACAGCCTGCATGTCCTCTTTGTCAGGCTAAAGCTCCTGCATTTGCTCGTAGCAAGGCACAAGGCACCACACTGGTGCACACTCAGCACGCCGGCCTGCCGGAACTTGATATACGAGGGCCTCAGTCGGATGCCTCGGGTGCCGCAACGGGGCGTTCTGTCCGGAATCCAGTAGTCGGCATTGATGAGCGTCGCGCTCGCCAGGATGAGGCAGAGCCAGAGAAAGAAGCGATTTGGGAAGGACGCCATGTTGAACGGTATTTCCACACCGAGAGCAAAACGGGCGGAAACAGTGAAACCTTGTACGTGCGCGGGGCCTGCTCAGGGTGACAGCAGAGGGGATCTAGGACTGTTATGAGCTCTCACAAGATAATTTCAGAAAATCTGTACTAGTTACAAGCTATCTTGTAGTGGCTTATAACCTGGCGATAGTCTCCAAGTGTTACCGTGGGCAGGCGTGGCGCGCGATGGTAGTTTGGGAGAAAAGATGGCAAGATTCAAGGGGTGGTAGGAAGGAAGGGGGCAAAGAACAGTTCGAATATGCGAGGCACATATCCCATCTTATACAAGTATTCTTGGCAGACAGGAAGGGAAGGCGCGTGCCTGGACGTGTCTGTCTTCTTGGCATACGGGAAGGGAAGGGACGTGCCTGGACGTACCTGGATGTGCCTGGACGTACCTATCTAAGTTGGGTTGGTACTTGGCGCCGCCTCTCCATAGAGTTTGGGCACGCAAAACTTTCAAGAGGCGGCCAATCCACCACCGTGACTACGACGTGTCCCGGTACAAATGCAAAATCCTCCTCCCTCCTTCTCTTTGGCGGCAGCGCGGCGCATCGCCGGCTCGGCACTATACGTGTGGGATGCGTCACGCGGCCGGCGGATGACGCGTGGCTGAGAGCACGCCCGGATGTACTCGACTCTCACATTTCGCGCACAAGCTCTCGCCGCCGAAAGTCACTTGTCGATGCGCAGGTACCGACGACAACCCACGAAGCCGCCCATGACATCCCGAGCGCATCGTCTTTCGGCGAATCAACCACCCACTCTCCCATTTCCAAAACTATACGAAAACTACCCGCCCCGGTACTGATAGTGGACGCTCCATCAGAGCTGGCGTTCCGCAAATATTCAAGCCAAAAGGGGAGGACGTACGAGCTCGTGGCGAGTGTCCCTCCGGGGGCCCTGCCGGGGGCCGCCTGCGGCGAGCTCCCGCCTTCGGCGGCTTCTACGCGGGCCGGCACTCGAAGCACGGTTTTCGTCGCATGTGCAAAATGACATGATGGCGCCATATGCTTTCCGTCTGGCCTTGGTTCTTCTTCTTCTTCCGCGACAGAATTCAGGAGCAGGCTTGCTTCGTATAAAGGGTAACCCACGCAAAACAAGAAGAGCAAATCGCACATCTTCGTACAGTCAATAAAGTAGATATGCATTTTCATAGAGATTTGTCCATGCAATTTACACTTTTGCCCGCCGTCTGGCCGACTCACTTTTGCATCAGATGGCATTTCTGACCAACAGAGACGATGACCAACGACTATACGGCGGAGGAAACAAACACGCATCAGGTTCAGAAAGACGCGAAATCATGTATCCTTGTTGTTTTTCAAAATGCACCCGTGAACGACCCAAATTGTCCGACCCTACCAGGATCGTAAAGCAAATGCCCACCCCACCAATCAAAACCCACCAAAGTCGCATCCATCCTCCCCATGACGTGCCCGCCTACCGATCCGAACCGGGATGTTTATCAGTCGCCGGATCCGTCTCACCGCCTAAAAAAAATATATATCGCCGCGCCGCCCAAACCACCTCCCACCCTCATCCTCCAACAAACCCTCATCAACCCTCATCCTCCAACAAACCCTCATCCTCCAACAAACCCCCATCGCAACCAACCCCCATCGCAACCAACACCCCCCCTCACAATGGCCAAAAACAAACGTTCGCACGACCCCCCAAACAAAACAATACCAAACCCTCCATCGAACCATCCCACCTGACAAACCTCGGCAGCACCCTCGCAACACTCCCGCGCCGCCCGCCGAGCACCCGCGCCCCCCGCCCCCCTCACAACCGAAAGCCCAACCCCCAAGACGGCAGCACCCCGCCCCTCAATCCTCGAGGTCCACCGCTCCGCGGGCGTCACGAAGAAGAGCCGCGCCCCGCGCAAGACCCGCCTGACGAGCAAGATGCGGAGGCGCCGCGAAAAGGGCCTCGAGATGGCCGAGGCGGTGACGGGGCGCACAGGCAAAAAGATGGAGAGGAGTTTCGGGCGGGCGAGGGCCGTGCTGGAGAGAAGTCGCACGTGGGAGGAGGTGAATCGGCGTTCTGGGGCGGGGAGGGGCTTTGGGGCTTTGGCAGGTCAGGGCGACGACGACGACGACGACGAGGAGGAGGATGCCGAGGAGGATGGTAAGGAGGGGGTCGTTGCGGGGGGCAACAAGGTTGTTACAGAGGAGAAGGGCGTTGCTGATGGGCGTGATACGGCCGGAACGAGGGACGGGATGGACGGGGATGGGGATGGGGATGAGATTTTGTAAAGTGGTTTGTATGGAAGGGGGCTTGCGTTTTCAGTTTTCGGGGTTTTTTTTTTTTTTTTTTTTTTTTGGGTCCTGTTTTGTTGGCCTGCATATCTGGACTGGCGTTACGGAGCATCTACATACAAGATAGCAACGAGATGACATGACGACACTTGCAATTCTCTACACAATCACAGACGGTATCCACGTTTATAAACATGTAATACAACCACGAGCACGAGGCGGCATCCACGTTTACAGACCCACACTACAATCACTATTCTACAGATACAAGACAACACACATCTTGGCTAGCATCCCACTTCCCCCTTTCCCTACCATCCAGATCCTCCCTCAGCCTCGCCCCCGTACTCCCCCTCTCCGTCTCCCTTCCCCTCTCACTCCCCATCTCCTCCTCCACCAAGACATAGCTCCATCGCAACCCACTCACTGCTCCCCCCCTTCTCCCTCCAAATAAAACCTCATCGTCCCCCCCGCCACCCCCATCGCGGCCTTGGCCTCCCTCCCCCCATACCTCTCCACCTCCTCCCTCATCCTCCGCACCAACCCCCCCGCCTCCGTCCCATCAACCTCCCTCCCCCTCTTCTTCCTGGCCACCAAAACCTCCACCTTGAACCCCTTTTCCAGAAACCCCCCCATCTGCCTCATCTTGGTCGCCAAATCATGCTCCCCAATCGCCCACGACAGCTCCATCTCCTTCGTCTTGGGCCTCCCCTCCTTCTTCCTCTCCCTCAGCTCCCTCCGCCGCGCATACTCATCCTTCTTGTTCACAATCTTGCAGACGGCCAGCTTGGGCGCAGAACGCCCACTCGCCGCATCAGCCGGCACATACGGCTGGATCATCCGCAGCGACTCCCCCGCCTCGAGCCTCGTCAGGACGTAGCGCGTCGAGAGCGGGCCCTCGGTCGCCCCATTGTCAATCACCATGATGTGGGGGTCCGTGATCTCGTGGTCCTGCGGCGGCCGGTCGCGTCCCGACCGCTCAATGTCCTTCTGCGTCGTGTAGCGCTTGTCGAAGCCGCGCCCGTCGCGCTCCACCTGCTCTCTTGCGTTGACGGACGTCTTCCCACGGGGTCCCCGCGCGGGGGGGCCCGCGCTGGCATACCCGCGTTGGTGACGCCGACAGGGGAGCACGCACCGCGGCACCATGGTCAAGGCCCGGGGCCGAGGGGGGGGCAGTGTCCGCTCGAGGGGGGAGACAAAGACGAGGTAGAGAGCTCGGCGGGGGGAGGTGCTGAAGCATTGCGCGGCGGGTCTCATGTTTTGGTGTGTGTGTGTGTGTGTGTGTGTGTGTGTGTGTGTGTGTCGATCGATTGGGAGCGATTCCTGGGCCCGGAGGTCCTGCGGACGATGGAACAAGGGTCTGGCGGTGCTGCAGACGGGAGAATGGGACAATGTGTTATGGGAGGAAGAGAGGAGTCGGTGTTGTTGACATTGACATGCAAAGGCGGATAAATTTTGAACCCAACCACGTCACACCAGCACTCTCCACTTCTGCCCCCCTCCAACCAATGAGCTTCACGGCGCAAATGACAACGACGACATGGAATCCGTCACCACCAAGACTAAATCACCAACTGCAAGCATCACACAGCAAATCCGCCACGCCCATCAACCACTTCTGCTCCCCTTCCCCCCCCAAGGAACCCACCTCTCTCCCATTCAACACACGCCTATATTGAAAACAACCAAAGGAAACTAAAAAACAAGACACTATTTCAAAATCAAACACTGATTTATGATCAAAACAACAAGAGTGAAAACAACAACAACCCACCAGCATATAAAAAGGGTAAAAAAAAAAAAGTGAAAATAACAACAACCCACCAGCATATAAAAAAGGTAAAAAAAAAAAGTGAAAATAACAACAACCCACCAGCATATAAAAAGGGTATAAAAAAAAAAAAAAAAAACAACCACCACCACCACCACCACCACCCAAAAATGTTCACCCACCTCCTCGGCCACCCCCTCCGCCTCACCCTCTCAACCCTCAAAATAACCACAACAACCCACCTCCTCCTCACCCACGCCCTCCAAGTCTCCCCCGCCCGCGGCCCCTCCATGCTCCCCACCTTCACCATCGACGGCGACTGGATCGCCGCCGACATGCGCCACCGCCTCGGCCGGGGCATCGCCGTCGGCGACCTCGTCCTCTACAAGATCCCCATCTTCCCCGACCGGAGCGGCGTCAAGCGCGTCGTCGGCATGCCGGGGGATTATGTCTCGCTGGGGACGCCTGGCGAGAAGGGCGATGATCAGATGATACAGGTAAGAGTTTGGTTTCATTTTTATTTCATCATTTTTCTATAAGAGTTTGCTTTCTTTTTGGGGTTCTTTTTTTTTTTTTTTTTGTCACCCTTCTCTCTTCTCTTCTTCTTGCCAAGTTCATGATACCCATGATGAGCTCCTCGCCTTCATCTAATTGACTTTCCGTCCAGGTTCCCGAGGGTCATTGCTGGATCGTGGGCGACAACTTGCCTGCTTCCAGGGACTCGAGACAATTCGGCCCGCTCCCTTTGGCCTTGGTTCAAGGCAAGGTTGTAGCCAAAGTTCTCCCTTGGAAGGAGAGGACCTGGTTCACAAGCGGACTGCCCACCTTTGAATGACATAAAGGAGCCAAGTGTCATCGGTATCGGACGGAGCCCATGGCTTTGTCCCGTCTCATCACCTGTTGTGTACAATACTCTGCTTATAGCCTTCATTCGTTCCACCATCATATTCACATTCATCTCGGTTTGGGTCTTTACGGTCGACTTAAATTAAAACCGGGTATAATAAAATCGACTGATAAAAACATCATGGTCTAATTACAGCGTCCATGTTACAAGAAAAAAAAAAGAAAAAAAAAAGAAAAAGCCTCCAGGTCCCACATTCATCCTCTTCATTAATAAAATTTGAACTAGAAAACTCGATGCTAGTACTGGACCAAGTCACGTCCTTCGCCAAATATGCTGGTACAAATAAAGGTAGCCACAGATGTCTCATCGCCAGTCGCGCTGCGAGCCCCGGTGAGCCAGATAGGCGTGTTGACGACGGCGCATTATAAAGGAAACGGTGTGCATGCACCTTTTTCAGAGGCCTGGAGTTCAACCAAGTAGAATTCGAACACGATTTCTTCGTTGCGGTGTCATTTATTTCAATTCCCTTCGCTTTGGGGAGAAAACAAAGGTGGATTGAGAGGAGGGAGAAAAATTTTGTATGTAGGGACAATGACGTAGTCAATGCAGCGAGAGTCATAATCTCATACATGACAGCAATGGGCAATCGGCTCAAAACAAAGAAAACGCTTCCAACGCCTCGAAAACAACACTGCTTTGCGCCATGCGGAGAGGCTTGTGCAGCCATACCAGAATCCGGGTGCAAAGACAAATTCAGCAGGTACAAGTAGGAAAATTTAAAAAGAGAAAAAGAAAAAGAGAGAAAAGAAGAGAAAAAAAACAAATGCAAGTCAATGGGTCGATTCTTTGGTCACAAGGGTGGCTAGCCCTCGATATGGGCTTTAGACATGCTCTGGCCCAGGAGTAACAGGCATCGTTGCGCAAGATTGACTACCTCGCCCTCATCTTCCTCTTCATATTCGGGCTCGGCGTCAACCTGGCGGTTTGCAATGCCGCGAACATTTTCAATGATGTCGTCAGCCTTGCCAATGAGCCCAATGAGGGTTTTGTCCTCTGACTCGAATAATTGAAGCAAGGTCCACACGGCAATATGTTGAAATGTCGGATCTCCAGATTGTAGGAATCGGCTGAGATAACCGTGAATTCCACCGTTGGGCTCATTCCAGTTTTGAATGAAAATCGAGTAGTCGCCAACTAAGCCAATCCATGCCACTGTGTCAGTCCATGACACAAGGCCTCGTCATACACCATTGATCAGAAATCAAGCTTACCTTTGGAAGACAGATTGCCCAGAGCTGCGGCACTGTTCCCCTGAACTTCAATGCTTGGTGAATGGGTCAAGGGTATCAAAACATCGCAGACTCCGAGGTTGAGAAGATGCGACTTGAGATCGTCGCTAAGAGCAAGGACTGCAATGGCCGCAGTCATCTCGGACTGGACAGTGACAGGTACGTCAATGACCAACTGTTTGCATTTCTGTACCGCCCCAGCGTCCAGAACAAGCGCCTTGTTTCGATCTGAGCTGGCAGCAAGATTGCGCAGTGTGGAAATGGCGTGGCATTGAATTTCTTCGTTATCGGTAGACCCCAGCAAATCCACCAAGGGTCTGAGAAAGTTGGCTTCGATAATCGGTGATTCATTCATTGGGTGGATAGAGATGTTTCGGATGCAAGCGACAGCCGAAAGAATAAGTGGAAGATACGACGACTGGAGCAGCCGAAGCAGCGGCCCAAGACCGCTGGCTCGCACAATGTCCAGTTGGTATTTCTCATCGGAAGCCAAGTTTCGCAAAGCCAAGGCAGCTTGACACTGAACCTTGGGTGATGATGAGTCCATCAAGTTGACAAGAGACTGGACCAGCTTCGGCTCGGATGATGCAAGCTTTCGGCGGTTGTTGGCGTCAACGGCAATATTGCTGAGCGCGGTGGTGCAGTAGTACTGCACATCGACGTCAGGCGAGGCAAGAAGCTGGACAAGCACGGGAATGGCACCCGCGTTTACAAGTTGCTGTCGATTCTCATCTAGCACAGAAAAGCAAAACGTTAGCCCGTGAGAGGTGCGCGTCTCCGGATCCGACATACCAGAATGTGTCATGTTCAGCAAGGCTCCCGTGGCGTTCCTCTGCACTCGCATATCTCTCGATTTGGCCAGCCTCGTCAACGGGCCAAGTGCGCCAGATCTGGCAATCTTGGCCTTGTTTTCTTCATGTGTCGCCAGGTTGGTGATGCAACCAACGGCGTTACATTGAACCTCGACATTCGGTGAGAGCATTTGTCGGATTAATGGTGTTAGGCCTCCGAGTTGAACGATGAGGACCTTGTTCTCAGCTGCGGGAAATCGATTAGTCCGTCGGGTTTCTTTCGAAGCTCCCAGAAAACATAGGCCGTGCTTACTGTTGACAGCCAGATTGCCCAAGGCTGCACTGGCAGCCCTCTGAACTTCAATATCTGGACTTTGCAACAGGAATAGGATAGGCTCAAGTGTATCTCGATCAACCTCTCGGACATCTGGGTTCCCAAACAGTCAGTACTTCATCGCATGACAAGAGATCTAGAGGCGGCCACAAAGCCCCCAATGCAGCTCGATGACGAGGCCTGTTGGGTTTTGAAATCATCCATGCCATCCAAGACACATGATACGTACCTCGCTCCGTTATTTCCGCAAAAGTGAGGCTTGCACTTCGTTGAAGATCTATGTTTTCGGAAAATACCAAGGTACTCAAAGCTCGGAGGGGTTCGCCCGAAAAGAAATCTGTTTCGCCGCGCTATGGACCAGTGTCAACAAGGCAATCTGTCACCAACAAGGCTTGGTTCCGGAGGCAGAGGGGCTCGGTCACCAACATTTTCAAGATATTGTAACAAGTCAGCGACGGCCTCGCGCTCGCTATCGGCGAGGACGGGTTCATAGAGCCCCTCGCGGGACCGGCCTAGGGAAGGTCGTGTCAGCTGAATTGATCCATGATGCCAGAACAAAGGGAAAGTGCGAAAGGGCCAAGCGGCGTACCTCCGCAGCATGAAGAGCCGCAGTTGCCCATGGCTAGAGTACTTGAGCAGAGTCGACTCGGCGTACGATGATGGCAACGGCTATGTTGCTGGAAGTTGGAGGTCGTGATCGTGTCGGGTGGTTTTGGCCCAGTTTCGGGGACTGCCAAATCAAATGTCGGATCAAGGTCCGTCCACACCGCAGATTGTTGGTTGTGTTGGGGGGGTTGTAGCGTGCAACCAGCTGCTGCTGGGCTTCGAGACTATGGCACGGCTCCGCACGCGGCGCGCCTGCTACGAGAATGCCAGTCGGTGTGATACGGCTGAGAGTGGTTGAAGGGACCAGCCAGGCGGGGGCTTGTGATGGCTCGCCGACGAGACGAGTCTGGTGTTGATGGATGGAATTTTGAAGGAGGAGATGGGCGCAGCAGCTGGAGGGTTGATGATTGGCATGGGCCGCCAGTGCAGGTGACGGAGAGAACGATGGAGACGGCCAGGGGGGATGCAGGACTCCACAGCGTACAAGTGTGAGCGGGAACGGCACTTGCTATTGGCCAGAGCACCAGGAAGCGGCGCGCTGGAGTGGGAGGCGGCGCCCAAAAGCTCCCTTCCGCCCTTGCAATGTTTCCCACCAGCAGACAGCCAAGCTTCCCGGCCGATATGAACTACAATGAAGTGAGATGAAAAAAAATGAAAAAAATAGAAAAAAATAAAAAAAACCCCCCCAAAAAAAAAATCTCCATAATGACGACGACGCCGGGCAGGCCGCTTGCCACTCGACTGTCATGTTGCACACCACCACACAGCATCGAGAGAGGACTATGGTCCAACTCGTCTGCACACAACACGATGCAGCGAGTGCAGGTATGGTGGTTGTTTCATGCATTAGCCACGTCCCTCACGCGACAGCCCTGATGGCAGCCATCCAGTCACGGTCACTTCGCTTGACTGCGTACTTCATATGATACTTGTTGACTCACTACTCACCTTTGTCTGGCACATGGGTTCGCAACCACCACGCCCACCCAGTACACCCACCATCCCTGGTTTGTGTCGTCAACGGGCGACCGATGTTAAGCACATGTCGAGACGGGCAACCACACTTGACCAACCCTCATGATCATATTCGACCCTCCCTGTTCTGGGCTCCTCCCTCTTTTTGGTTTATTCATGGGCTTCGCAAGCCGAGTCACCAGCTCAGAAGACTCGAGCGCAGTACGCTCACCTTTGTGATGCTTCTATAAAAACGTGCTAGATTAGTACCTATCAGTTGGCAGGACCTTGGTTAGGTACCTATAGTCGACCAACGGGACAAGCCTCTTCTTGAGCAACAGGGGTTTCTACGTTTCTACATGCAAGAAGACGTTGTTGAATGATGGGAACCAAGATGGATGGTTTCCCAGCCAAGCTCCGGCCTTGTCGATTGCAGCCGCTAAATACGACTACAGTACATTATCAGCAGCTTGGGTGGCGCCTCAGAGATGAGGTACCTAGTAGGTACCCTCTCGACGTCACCCATCTGGCAGGCACCCAAGTACTAGGGTAGGTACTTCTTACCTACCTACTTACTACCTACCTAGTACCTACCTAACTTTAGGTACGTACCTACTTCCCAAGTAAGTACTAAGCTCCAGCATCAAACCACAGACACGGTCCTTCCCCTCCCCCGCTCTCACCTAAACCCACGACGAGTCCGCGACCTCGCCGCAAACATCCAGAATCGCAGCACTGACAAGCAAAGGCTGTCCATCTCCAGGGGAATCGAGGGGACTGTTTAAAGGATACGATACGTTGGAGACACACACCGCCCGCCTGTCGCCGGATGGACGAACAACATGCTGCCGAGGCACCAGCTCGCCCTGGGCCTGCTGCTGACGCTGCTGACACGGCCGACCCCACGCAGGCCAATGTTGAGGCGCAGACATCGTCTCGTGAGCTGGTCACCGGCGCCATGTCTGGGCCTGGGCCTGTGCTTGAGGAACCACCACCACCGGCACAACCACCACAACAACCAGCAGAAGCTGCTCCAGCTACAACTCCAGCTACAACTCCAGCTGCCACCTCGCCGTCGATAACGGTAGCTCCCGTCGCTGCTCTTCACCAGCCTGCCGTTCGAGTGCCTCGATTCGTTGCTCCCTCCTCTTATCTCCGCTTCAAGCCATCGCACCGCAGCACCATGGCAGCTGCAACCGAGCAGCCAGTCCCGAAACCGAGGCCAAATCCGCCGAGCCCGCTTGATAAGGAACAGCGTCAGGGCCTGGTTTGTCGCTGTGTGCCCTCTGTCTTCTCCTTTTTGCCGCCTCTTGCCATGCTGCTGGCCTGCCCGACTTGTGCAATCCCGCTCAGCCAGACCTCCCCATACGTGGTACAAGAACTAACTGTGCTTCAACAGAAAGCGATTCGCAACTTCCTCAAAGTCCGCACCAGTTACGATGTTTTGCCGCTCTCCTTTCGGCTCATAGTGTTGGATACCGACCTTCTCATTAAGAAGACGCTGAATATCTTGATACAAAACTGTAAGTTACGTGTCTGTTTTTGCAAGGGTTGTGCAAAGCCACCTCTACTTCTCTGTCATCGCCGCCTCAGATGTGTCCTGGAAAATTCCTCAACGACTGACCTTGGGCTTACAGCAATTGTCTCGGCCCCCTTGTGGGACTCGCACCGGGGTCGCTTCGCCGGCATATTGACATCGACGGATTATATCAATGTGATCCAGTACTACTATCAGTTCCCCGACGAAATCAGCAAGCTCGACCAGTTCCGGCTGAGTAGCTTGCGAGGTAAGTATGCGCCACACGCGAGGCCTTCCTGTTTCGACACCCCTATCTTGCCCCTTTTTACTCACCCAGAGTGGCAGATATCGAAAAGGCGATAGGATCTATTCCCATTGAGACCGTATCCGTTCATCCGTCGAGACCGCTATACGAGGCCTGTCGCCGTATGCTCAAGACGCGCGCGCGACGGATTCCATTAGTCGACGTGGACGAGGGGACAGGGAAAGAGACAGTTGTTTCGGTCATCACGCAATACCGTATTCTCAAATTCATTGCCGTCAACAATGAACACAATACTGTGTTGCTAAAGAAGACTGTTCGAGAAATCGGGCTGGGGACCTATTTAAATCTGGCTACCGTACACATGGACAACACTGTCCTGGACGCGATACACATGATGGTTGACAGAAACATCAGCTGCATACCCATTGTGGACTCTGAGAACAGGGTACTGAACGCCTTTGAGGCCGTGGACGTTATTCCCTGCATTCGAGGGGGCGCGTACGAGGAGCTCGACGGCACGGTTGGCGAAGCACTATGCAAACGGCCAGACGACAGCCCTGGCATATACACCTGCAGCGCAGAGGACCGACTAGACTCTCTCTTCGATACCATTCGCAAAAGCAGGGTACACAGACTAATCGTTGTCGACGATGACAATAAATTGCAGGGCATCATTTCCCTCTCAGACATCCTTAAATATGTTCTGCTTCATGGAGAAGAGGATACGCAACCAAGGCAGTAGTATTGCCTGTTTGATGACATTTTTATGACGATGCAACGGGAAAATGGGTCTACGGTAGGGGTATAGACAGTACAGGCCGATGGCGTGGACAAACACGGTTACGGGATCAAAGACTTTGTTTTTCTCTCCTTCTAGGCGTACTGGGTTGGAAATCTTGAATGGTAACAGACCGTGAGTCCCTTGGCGAAGGCGGGGAAGGGAGGAAAATAACATTGCTGTATGTTTCTTCATCAAACTGGACATGGGGTTCGATAGTGATGCGCGCTGCCGACTTGGCCTTGTTAATATGCCGTTTGTAGGTACATAATCAGACTCCATCTGCCAGTATACGGAGAGAAGAAAGAAATGCAAGACATCACAAGCATCGGCATCGACCAAAGGACGATCCAACCTTGGATCTGAAACCTGACATTGTGGATAATGTTGGCGAAAGCGATCTGGTGGTCTGCGACTCCAAAATCTAATTTGCCGGGTGTGATTAACTGTGCTGCGCGTTATTATAAATGCGCAATGCGTGCTGATGGTCCGGACAGTCGTCAGGGAAGGTGCAGGCCGGATGGCTTGCAACTGTCAACAGTTGCAAGATGTCGAGCCAGCTGCCACCCAACGGATTTCCACCAGCATGATAAACACTCTCACCATCGATCTTGACGTCGTGGCCTGCACGCATCTGGACACTTGGGACGCAGCAGAGTTTTCATGGCGCAACATCTGGGCACCTCGCAATCATCGCAGAATCTTCGGGCTTCGTATGCCTATCAACCTCATCGACTGCCCCCCTCGGCAAGTTCGGCGTCTCTCCTACTCCCCCATAGTGCTAGCTTTCAGAGCTTCGGCAATGAACGCAGGGCACGAAGCAGTGGCACCTGGACCACAAGCAGCGGCGAACTGGGTCTGCTTGACAATGCAGATGAGGTTGAAGATCGGGATGTGTTTGTCCAGGAATACAACCGTCTGGCCAAAAAGGTGAGTGGTTTCCCTTTTTCAAAGTTCGGTCACCACGTTCCCATGCAGAATTCGGCCCTCTGAGTACTCCGGTTGGCGACATTTTCGACGAATGCTGAAGCTGTCTAGCATGGCGTACGACAGCTTGTGACCGAGGACTTTCAGGCGCGTCACGGGGTGAGTGGGATGAAGCCAATGCAAGTAAAACGCGAGTCGCTGAACGGAGTAACAGGGAGACGTTGACAGATGCCCAGAGAAACGAGGTTGGATCTCAAGGCTGCTTCGACCCAGTCCCAATCGATGTCCACACGCATCGTCCATGTCGCCGCCGCCGCCGCCTCCGCCACGTCAAGTACGACATAAACGAAGTGTTTCCGAATTCGCGAATATAATTCACTGCAGAAAAGAAGCGCCTAAAGTGATTGAAATTCAAGAAATGGTGCGTTTAGGAGGCAAGAGCATTCTTTATCTTCCGCAAGACTATTCTCCATGCTCCTTGACATTGCCTACCTGTATCAGAGCCACTGCTCAATATTTGGCCCAAAATGTGGCGACGCGAGGATTATTTCGCGTTCCAGGATCTGCCAAAGTCATAAGCGCGCTGTTCGATTATTATTGTCACATGGACCACAGTGATGCCAAGATCGCGGGCACCGTTCGATGCGCCACGTTGCCCATCCATATACAATATTCTACTCATGATGTGGCATCCACCTTCAAACGGCTTCTATCCGTCTTACCAGGTGGCGTGCTGGGGTCGTTGTCTCTGTTCGACGCCTTCATCGCCATACACTCACAATTGAACGGGGAGCCTGAGTATCCGCGGACGAAACAGACCAAGGTTCGCGCAAGGCTTATTGCTTTGGCCATAGGAACTGTTAGATCTCAGTACCGCAGAGAACTCATCTGCGCTGTTTTCGGCCTCTTGAGTCTGATCGGAAGGGCCGCGGAGATTGCCCCTCGGGAAGACGAAGATAGTAGACCTCTTCCCACGACCGACTTGATGGGCTACAGCGCCCTCGGCATCGTCTTTGGGCCATTGCTTGTTGGTGATTTGCTCGAATCATACACCATGAAAGTTGCTACGCCAACCTCTGGCCTGCTGTTGTTTCCCCTGACCCCACCGAGATTTCGGAAGGATAGGCGGAAATCCGTCCAGGCAGACCCCAAAGCAGGTGGACCACCCACCGTGGACAGGATCTTGATTGCAAACGATCTGACAAAGATGCTCATCTCCAATTGGCGCGACGTTGTTCGTCAAATGAAAGCTCTCGGCACACACTGCCGAAAAGACGCATCGACTGTCAATCTAGGTGCGAATCAGGGCGCAGTGTTCCCGTCAGCTCAGACTTTTAAAATCAAGGCACCAAAAGGGTTCAATGAGGACCATGATGGTCTGCCTAATTCGCGGGCGCCGAAAACATGTCGTGAGCCAGAGACACCAACGCATTGCCCAAGACCGCGACGATTAAAAGTCCTGAGAAGAGCAGATTCGCAAAACTTGTTACCCAAGATGAGTATTGCCACTCTGAGTCCCACAAAAGAGGAGAGCCTGGGAGATGATGAGCCTAGCGACCGAGAAGGTAGGCGTGAGAGCGTCATTTACAGGATGCAGAAACCCGAGAAAGGTGAGCAGAGTTGTGGAGAGACCGGAGGGGTTACAAACTCCCAGACCAAGCTAGACCGCCAAGATATTCACGGCGTGCCTTTTGTTGGCAGGACAAGTTACATACACAGCTCCTATGCCATGAATGGATCTGCGGAAACCCCGACCACGGGAGCCTCACAGGTGTATCTGGAGAGCGTGCCGCCAAGGGAATCGTCCAAAAATGCCTCTTCTCATCGTGCCGGTGGCGATTCGTTGCCGAAACGAGTCGTTCCCGAGAAGATCACCACACCTCCACTCAATTCTAAACGAAGAGAAAACCTAGCGATACCAGAACCTCAGGCGCAGCAACGGGCTATGGATGGAATATTTAATGGCGTTGGTGAAGCGGAAGCGGAAGCGCCCGCGGAAGCTCCAAAGAGCAGTAAGGTATCCTCATCGGCGCGTGGACAGACGAAGGCGCTGTCGGAAGGGGGTATAAGACTTGTACCAAATAGCCCTATACCACCGGTCGGCGAAAGAAGGCTCAAATCGGACCCAGGCCCGGAGTGTGTTGAGCCTGGCCCAGTGTCCAAAGTCTCTGTCTCTCATGATCAAGGAATCCAGTGTCAGATGATGGCTGAACTCGAGCGGCGACACTCAATTGACAGCACTCCGGAGCGATTCTATCCGTTCCCACTGGCGCCTGCAGAAGCCGCGACACCAGTCACTCCAGACAAGAGCCTCTCGGGACTCTTGAGCAAGCAACAGGAGGCAGAAAAGCATCAGAGGCAGATGAGGTTGCTGCGTGGGCCACGACTGTCAAAGTCTGATGAAAGCTTGAGAGGCCGAACACGCATCACGTTGGATGACCAGACAGAACCGACAGCGTCTAAAGAATTGACCAAGAAAGGATCAGTCAAGGCCATGGCAGCTCTCTTTGAACTTCAACCAGGCTTCGGAGAGCGGGCGGCAAGCACGGAAAACAGGGCTCGGTCTCGGAGACACTGTCGTCGTTCTAAATCAGACTCGGCGTGTACGCTCACGTTGGATCCGCGGAAAGACTTGGCCGCGAAGGTCTTGGGCATGAATGGGAATTATCAACGTCTGGCTTTGGAGCAGGACGTAACAAAAGCGATGAGACGAGACGAAGATGGAAAGTCAGATGGTCAAGAGCTCAAGTCTGTTCCGAGCCTAGGCACGATGCTGCCATGTCCCGAGCAGCCACCAATTGCGCAACGCTTGAACCTCGCCCGACCGCCATCATCACCATCTCCCATTATGGTAGAAGGCGAGTCATACTCGGCCTCAGAAATGGTGTCGCCACAGCCAGTCTCTCGTGCAGGAAGCGCGACGGTTCTTTACTCGCAGATTCGTAAACTTCAACGCCAACTAGATGCCAAGACGGACGAGGCAGCACAGCTTCGGAGGCAGTTGGAAGCACAGAAGGATTCGGATGTCGGAACAGTGAGTGAGCAAGTACGGCAGGCTAAGAGGGACGTTGCAGCGTGGAAAGAGAGAGCCGAGACGGCGGAACGAAGGGTCAAGGTATTCGAAGGGTTTACGGAGAAATTGAAGGAGCTTCGGGATGCAATGGCAGAGAACGAACCCCGCAAGCCTCGCATCACAGGGCCTTGGACTTTAACACCATGCGAGACAACAGATGGAGCGAGTGACAATGCTCCCAAGACGGTGGCGACTTTGCAGATGGATCAGGAATCAAGAGGGAGCCATCAGAAGGAAGAGCCCCAGTCGGCAAGGCGGCCGGAAGCACAAAGGGGTTTACATCATGGAGTAGCAAGAAGGCAAAACGGAGGCGATTGGCGGGTTTCGGATAGCGCATCGGATTCGCGGGAGGGACCAAGGTGGTGCAATGGTGGTGCGTGTGCCTGCCAGAAGACGTGCATGGACGGGTCTGGACTGATGTGGGCTGCCGCGGAAGAGCTTTTGCGGATGGAAGAGGGTAGAATGGCGGAGGAGACGACGTAGTGAATGGGCCGAGCCGGTTGACGGGCCGGGCCCGGAGTCATGGACCCGAAAATTTTCGTTGTGTGGGTGTAGTAATTCAATGTGCGGTTCATGGTCCTTTTTTTTTTTTTTTTTTCGTTTCTTTTTTCATCAAGGAGAAAATAAATACAACGCATTCATAAAACGCATATTAGCACTGTATCCAAGGCGCAACGCAACACATTATGTTTTGTCTTGGCGGACCGCAGCAGCGGCGTGCACCATTCGCAAAGTCCACGCAAACAGCTTCGATCTGCAGTACCATTTACAATACATTGCTAGCTCAGCAGACCGGGTCGGACGTTTTGAGCGTGAGTAATGTCTTTACGGTTGAGCTATACGATAGGGGTTCATCAGGTTTCGTGTTGTCGCCTGAGCAAATGCTTCCTATTGGAGGGGAAAGTTTTGCGGGTGCCACGTAGCTCTTTCAGAACATGGCAACAATGGGATGGAGCATGTGGTTGTGCTTGAACGTGATGTTGTTGTTGTTGTTGTTGTTGTTGTTGTCATGGAGATTGTGGATGGGACCGCAGCGAGGAGCAAAAGGACAAGATGGTTCAACATGCATACATGGGTAGAATCGCACCCTGATAGCACGACGTTTGCAAACTTGCAAGGGAGGGCAGACAATGCCAAAGCTCGTATTGCGACTTTGGAACGGGTTGGTTATGGATTTTTCGACACGGCCCTATCTATGCGACGAGGCATGACCCTTCCAAGTAGCGACGCGGTCGTGAATTGCGCAGTAGCATTGCCTCATTCAACAGGGTTGACTCGTGGGGGAGTCGGTCTAGGCATCCGAGACAAAAATGTCTCTGTGTTTGTGTGTGACTTCTACGACGGCGTTGCAGAGCTTGAAGTCTGAATGGACGTTAGGCAAGGAGACATGGTGATGGGAATGAATTGGAGGAAGAAAGGAAGGAGGAAGGAAGGAAGGAAAAGGAGAGAGGGGAGCAGAGAGGGAGAGAGAGAGAGAGAGAGAGAGG
>AFQZ01000752.1:0-25446 GCA_000222935.2 Aciculosporium take MAFF-241224 | reverse complement strand
CCCTTTTTCCTTCTCTCTCTCCTTCTTTCCACTATGCTTACGCTGGATGTCATTCTTGCGGTTTCATGCAGATTCGTCTTAAAGACAAAAGAGCAGAGGGCGGCTGAGAAGGCTCTTATGGATAAATCGCCACTCAAGACACTTACCTTGGAAGACTTCCTGGAATCGGAGCGACACAAACTTACGGGAACCCTCACGCCAGTCACGCCAGAGACCTTTGCCAAATGGAAAAAGGATCGTGTCGACAAGAAGGCGGCGGAAGAGCAGCTTCGTAAAGCAAAGGAGAACACTGGTCGTGCCTTGTTCGAAAGCGGCAAGTGGCGCGACGAAGAGGAGTCTGACGATGAAGACGACGATGCCTGGAATCTGGAGAAGCTGCGCCAAGAGACTGAAGCCTTGCGGATTAGAAAGGAAGAGCAGAGACTGGCTGCTTCGCACGGAGATGAGACGCCACCTGTAGCGCCGACTGCCGAGTCTGGAGGCTCCGGGGAGCAGACGGCCGAGACATCGGACGCGGGCACTGCAGCTGCTTGAGCCGAGTCGACATGTGTGATATGGGCTCGACGGGACGAACTGCTACGAATTCATTGGCCGTGGATAAGGGTTGGGCAGAGGGCAATTCCGAGCACTGCTAGAGCTTGCTCTGTATGTTGTCGGAGTACAGGACCCTGTTAGACGCCTCCGTTGCCGGAGATGTCGACGCGAGTCTGCCAACACGATACACAAGATGCAGATTCATTGTCAGCATTGTGTAGTGCATCCATTTCGACTGAAGATGATGAGAAAAAAGACTGGGGGAAGCCCCGACAAAGCATGAAGGGGGCCCCGTCTGAATGCAACATGCTGTTCAAAGACGTATATGGGTTCATGACGTATGAAGTTGCGACGCTTCAACATGGGCACGAAATATGGAGTTTTTTTTTTTTAGTTTTTTTTTTTTTCTGGGACATGTAATCCATGTTGAATTTGAGCATTTGGGCAAGCGTTTCAGGTGCAGACTGTGGTCAGCCATGCGTGCCAAAGTGGTGTGTTGGACATGCATAGTCCTTGGTACTTGCTTGAGGATAATGCTACCCACCACCGACCAGATACCCACCGACCAGATACCCACCTACTTACTCCTCGAAAGCAGGCCATGGCCAAGAACGAGTCGAGAAACGGCTTGCAACGGCTTGCAACGGCGTGGAATGCGTTTCATGCGCGCTTGGATGGCGTTGAAACGGTGCTGCGGAACGCAAGTGGACACGGATTGAAAAGACACACGCCTCCCTCCCGCTGTATGTAAACGTATGTACACCTGACTGACTTGGGCCTTTTTTTTGTTGGGGCTGCCTTGGCGGCTTTGAAGGGAACAGACCATACCATGATAGCACAGGCGGCCGTGGTCCGTTCACGGCTCATGGAATCATCCATCCATTGGTCCACTGGTTAGATGGTGGTGGGCGGGATCGGTACATGATGCATGGACCGATCCATCCATCCATCCACCCATGTCGCTGCAGCCAATCGCCACACGCTGCCCAGTGCCAGAAGTCGGAGCTTGGAGCTCTGACTGCTCTGACTGCTCTGACTGCTCTGACCCTCCCCCCACAGCTGCAGCCAACTGCCACACTGCTGCTCGAGGCGTCACGTACCTACCTAACCTGGGGGAGGTTACCTGCTGCATGCCTACCTACTTGGTATGCTATGCCAATACTGCCGCAGCGAAACATCGACAACCCCTCACTCCTCGGGCCATTTGAATGGCAGCAATTCGAAATCACCATCGCCCAACCTAGATACCGTGCCTGTCTTTCCCTCTCTTCATCGAAAAGCGACTGCTCACCCATCTCTTTGGACTCGCGCACCCTCGAATATTGCAGCCGCCGTCGTCGAGAACGGTCCGGCGCCTCGGTGTCGATCATTAAGCCCTCCCATCCCCATCGTCTTCGTCACTGAACCATCCCATCACGGACGGACGACAACGGCCAATTGATGGCAACTTGGCCTCGGGACATTTAGGTCGTGCTGCCGCCCGCGCACACCACAGACTCGCTGCTGATCTCGCCATTGCGTCGAGATCGCCGGGTCTGAACCGCGGGCGTGTGTGTGCCGTGGCCAGAAAACTGCCTCCCAAAATCCATCTTGCATCAACCACGCCTCGGAACCGATACAACGCCTTTGGCTCTCTTGCCTCTCCTTCATCGCCGTCGTTTCCTTCGCCATCCGCGCTCTTTTCCGTCGTGCCTTGGTCAAACGGGGCACCAAGACGAATTGCTGCCGGGCTTGCCCTCCACGAAAAGCATGACTGCTGATGCAAGGCGTGACCAGCAGCAAGATGTCCAAGGCCGTCTCACCACCTCAGTCGTCATGCCTTCAACCACGCGCGGACGAGACCATGCCAACTCATTCGTCAAACGTTACCGGACCGAGATAGCCGCCAGCTCGTCGAGCGTCTTCTCCACCCTGGCCGCTTTCCCTCTCGACAGCGTCAAGACGCGTATGCAGACATATCAGTACAATGGCTTCGTTGACTGCGTCGGGCACACGTACAGAACCGAGCACTTGGCCGGCTTCTTTCGAGGTAGAGTACTTTCCAGCAACCCAAAAGGGCAACCAAATCTGCCAAGAGTCCTGCTGGCACAGGGTACAGCCGGAACTGACGTGGCCATGTGCTTTCACAAGGTGTCATGGCTCCCATGGCCAGCATTACCCTCGTCCGAACGGTCTCGTTCTCCATATATCAGCGGGCAAAGCATGCATACGCCGCATGGGTCAAAAGGAATATGGGTTACGACATCCTGCGTCATGTGAACAAGGCCGGCACCTACCCAAACCTGTACTCGGTGGCCTGTTTTGGCGCTGCTGGTGCAACGGCCGGATCCATCATCACCTTCATCGCCTGCCCCTTTGAGTTGACCAAGCTCAGTGCGCAGGTTTCCGTCCTATTGGCTGAGAGAGCCGGCAAATGCCAAAAGAGCAAAGCTGTAGCGGCCAGTTACCAGAACAAGGGCACCTTGAGGACCATGGCCACCATTATCAAACACAGAGGGTTTTTGGGTCTCTACACTGGGTTTCGGCTACATTTGTGTAAGTGGCTTTGGGATATAGAATTGTCCCCTACTCGTGCACACCCAAGAGGGGCCACAGCCAGAAAACTAACATGGCACCACGACCATGTCAGTGCGTGATACGCTAGGCACCGGCATCTACTTCATGGTATATGAGAGCGGGAAACAGCTCGGCACAACCATGGCAGGCGACAACCCGAACAACAACAAGTTGGCGGTGGTGACAGCAGGCGGCATGTGCGGGCTCGTATCCTGGGCAATGATATGTTGGTCTGGCCCCTCATCGCTCTCACGTTGAACCCAAATCGCACAGTAGTAGTCAAAAGCTGACCGTGCTTTCAACGCGCCCTGTCCAGATCCCGTCGATTCCGCCAAGAGCATCTATCAGCGAAATTCCCTCTTGCACTCGCGCGGAGAGAAAGTAGAGCCGGCGCCCAAGATTGAGTTCTTGAAGCGCCACATGTACCGCGGCCTCGGCGTCTCCATGGGCCGCTCCTGCGTCGTAAACGCCATCTTCTTCTCCTCATTCGAGTTTGTCAAGAAGCGCATCAAGACGCTAGACGACGAAGCGAACGGGCCCAACAAGCCGAGGACGTTGTAAATAATAGCACTTCTCTCTCTCTCTCTCTCTTTCCTCCTGAGTGGGTAGCAGACAGGACAAGATGTTTGCTCCATCTTTTTTCCCCTCTTTTCCTTCTCAAAGCCCTCTTATTATTTCCGTGTCAGGGGCTCTTTTGGGTCAGGGACCCTTTCTGGTTCCACCCACCCAGCCCCCTTTTCTATACCAGGCGAAAAAGGAAATTTCATTCCCTCGCCCTGCGGGATGCACATCATGAGAATTGGCGTTTCTGCGGTTTCCTCTTTTTTTCTTTTCTTTTTTTCTTTTTCCTTTTTCCTTTTTTTTTTTTTCTTTTTTTCCTTTTTTCCTTTTTTCCTTTTTTTTTTCCAAATCCCAGGTCGCGCCTTGGCACGACTCATCAATGTCCGTGTTCAATATCTACTGTGAGACACGCTACGTGGAAAGAGTACGGCATCGGTATGTGTGTGTGGGCAAGACGTGCGCATGGTGCATCATGGGGGTTCGTTTTGGCAGTACATTGTACTATTTATGCCGTCTGTCAATGGATGTGGATGTGCTGATGAGGGCTCCTTGTGCGGTGGACGGTACGAGTGACGTACGTGTAGTCTTTTGGCCGTGTGCGTAGAGTAGAGGCCGTCTTTGTGAGCGTTGATTCTTTCGACGCAGCTGGCGTGCAAGTCCAGTCCGTCGGCCATGTCTAGTCCCTTTGCCCTGAGCACGTAAATTGTAGGCCATCATCTTCACCATCTTGACCACCACACGGGCGAGATGACCATCCGACACGTGGGACGAACATGGGGGTATTCTACAAGTGTTGTGTATGTGTACATCCATGTCCACTGCCTACCACGTACCTACCTAGGTACCTACCTAGGTACCTACCTACCTGCCTGCTTATATGCAGCTCGACACATGGATTGGTAGATGAAAAAGCGCCACGGCAACCAACCAACCAGCAACTACACCACTCATACCACGTTCGAGCCCGTCGCCGTCCATCCAAGCGTCTTTGTAATCATGGCCCGTGGCATCGACCTCATGTACTCATCGTCTTCCCATCAAAGCAACCTGGATCCTCTTCAAACAAGAAAGAGTCGGAGGAAAAGGACCAAGAAGAAGGTTCTTTTTTTTAAAGAAAAAAAAAGAGAAAGAGAAAGAAAAGAAAAGAAGACGCAATGCTACAGTTCTGTTTCATCTTCTTCATTCAATATCCATCTACGGCTGGGATAGTTCCGCCTCGACCTGTGCCTTGACCAGCGCGCGCACGCTGTCCACGTTATTTTCCACCTCCGACACCCGCTTCTCCTTCTTGTCCAGGCCGATGAACTCGGCGGGCAGGATCTTGTTCTCAAAGTCGAAGCCCTCTTCGCCGCCGAGGGCCTGTTCTACCGCGGCCGAGAACTTGGCTGGGTGCGCCGTGGACAGGGTGATGTGGTGCACGTCGGGGCAGGCATCGGCAATGGATCTTGCGGCGGCGGCGGCGCCGACGGCAGTGTGCGGGTCAAGGACGTAGCCCAGCGCGCGATAGGTGGCCTTGATGGTTTCCAGCGTCTGCGCGTCATCAACGCGCTCGCTATCAAAGTCGCGCTTGGCGCTTGACAGGACGTCTTGGTAGACGGGGCCAAAGGATCCGCTTGTCTTCAGGTCCTTGAGCCACTTGGATACTTCCTGCCCGGCCTGCTTCTTGTTCCAGTGGTCGTCCATGCCGGCGCTGGACGCAAACTCGTACGCGAGGAACCATAGGAGACGCTCAAAGTTACTGGAGACGAGAATGTCCATGGCCGGGCTCAGGGTTTCCTTGACGCCCTCGACGGCAGGCGCTTGTCCCTCCTCGGGTTCTGGCTTCTTCTCGTACTTGCCCGTCTTCCAGAAACGGTTGAGAATGTCGTTCTCGTTGGTGGCAATGACGAGCTTATCCACAGGCAGCCCCATTCGCATGGCAAAGTAGCCGGCGAGTATGTCGCCAAAGTTACCGGTTGGCACAACGAAGCGGACCTTGTCGCCAATCTTGAAGGTGGGCGATTTCCTCGCCAGAGAGAAGTATGAACGGAAGTAGTAGGTAATCTGGGCTAGAATACGAGCCCAGTTGATGGAATTGACGGCACCAACGTTGATGGGCTTGTTGGCTTCCGGGTCAGACAATAATGATTTCAACATGTCCTGTTCATGGCGCTGTAAGCGACAACGAAAAGAGAGACTTTGATTGAGGCATGAGTATCAAGGTTGTTTTACCTGACAGTCATCGAAATATCCTTCGATGGAGAGGTTGTGGACGTTCTTGTCGAGGACAGTAGTCATCTGCAGTTCCTGGATGGGGCTTACACGGCCCTTGGGAAACATGATGAAGACTGAAACGTCCTTCTTGCCTCGCAAGCCATAAATGGCAGCGGATCCAGTGTCGCCGCTGGTTGCGCCGACGACGGCGAGGTGGTGTCGGTCTGCCACAAAAGGTTTAGTAACGGGTACTTGTCCCCTCTTGCGTGCGATACTGCCAGACTCTGTGCAGCCAGGAAGAAAAAAATCTTACCCCGTCCAGTCTTTCCCTCATTCTTCCTCACGAGAAAATATTCAAACAGGTTGCCGACGAACTGCAGTGCAACATCCTTGAAGGCGAACGTGGGACCGTGGAAGAGTTCGAGCAGGTAGTGGTTGCCGTCGAGGTGGACAAGCGGCGTCACCTCGCTGCTTCGAAACGTCGAATAACTTCGGTTGATGATGTCCTTGAGATCGGCCGAAGGAAGTTCGGATGAGGAGATGTACAGAGACAGAATCTCATACGCCAAATCGGCAAAACTCAAGTCTTTCCAGCTCTCCCACGAGTCGGCCTTGGGAATCTGTTCGGGGATGTACAGACCGCCATCGGTGGCCAAGCCGCGCAAGACGACATCCTCGAACGAGCACTACATGGTAGCAACCATGGCTCATGAGTTAGCCTCGCCAAAGTGCGTCCCAGTGGTTAGGGGGAAAAGGAGAGGGGGAGGGGGGGGGCTTGAATAGTAGCAAAAGTGGGCAGGCTGAGGTGTCTTGGCATGACCGTCATGATGCCGATGACGCATGTGAAATCAATAAAAATTTGCCGCATCGTACATCGCTATCCTCGCCACGAGTGCTCAGGTAACGCTGAGCCGGATTGTGGGAGCTGGTGGCCCCGTTGGCAACACCGTCCTGTGCCATTGCGCGTGGTTTCCCAGCAGTCCAAGTACAAATTCGACAGATGCAAATGGTGAGACGGTCGGGCCGAGAATCGGTCGGGTGGCTATGCAATGAAGCTGTCAGTGCTCTCCCAAGTCACGAGGCTTTACCCGAAAAGTTCACGAGGGGCACTGCGACTGGACAAGAGACAGATGCTGATTCGGCTCGCCGGTAAGAGGCGAGGAGAGGATGTCGACGCTGTCCAATGTCCAGACACAAAAAAAATGATGATTGACGGAGTTTGCAGGGAATGCACGCCGCACCTGACAATTGGCCCAGGCCCAGCCTCTACGAGTCTCGACTCTCCCTCCAGCCTCAAGCCTCAAGCCTCAAGCTTCCAAGCCTCCAGGGAGCCGGGGCATCCAGTTTGAGTCTGGCCGGTCGCCGTTCCAAGAGCCCCGCTACTAGAACTGGACTAGTGCGGGGTGTAATAAGCCCAGTACTGCATGTCCGTAGGTAGGTACCTGCCTCTTACTAATGCACATAGAATAGGTACCTTCCATAGGATGTAGGTACTTACCTTAGGTAAGCCGACGTGGAAGAGTGCACACAAGACCCCCTCTATACTACTGCAACGGGAGGGAGGGCAGACTCAGCAACGACATCAACAACATGCCAACATTGGAACACATGTTATTGTGTGGCTAAACGGCCTCGAGAAGACGTTGAATCTGGGGAAGCAGGGATGTCGACCCCACAATTGTTAGAGTACCGCGCATGCATTTTTGGGTTTTTTTTTTTTTTTTTTTTTTTGGTTCTTGTTCTTGT
This sequence comes from Aciculosporium take MAFF-241224, assembly GCA_000222935.2. Taxonomy (NCBI): domain Eukaryota; kingdom Fungi; phylum Ascomycota; class Sordariomycetes; order Hypocreales; family Clavicipitaceae; genus Aciculosporium; species Aciculosporium take. The sequence goes on along the minus strand of AFQZ01000752.1, from coordinate 17,856 downwards.
TTTTGTTGCAGTCGCTGTCGCTGTCTTTCTTGTTCGAGCTCAAGGAGTAGAATAGAGGCTGTTGATGTTCATCTGTTGATTTGTCCTCTTCTGCCGCTGATCGGGCCGTCTGTCCATATCCTTCGTGACTCGTTATAGCCGTTACCCTGTTTTGCACCAAAATTCAAATGGCGGTGTAAATCCTCATTTCCGGATCACCTTCAGCAGCGGAGCAATTTTCGTCCTCTTACTCAGACCAACCCGGTATGTCTGCCGACCGGAGCTGTTTGGTGTGGCAGCTGCTGCTTTCTTGTCCATCACGTCCTTGAGCACAGAGCCATCTGTACTTTCAGCTCGTCTCGTAGGTGTTTCTGGTGATTGCAATTTGCTCTCCATGTTCTTCTCCATAGGTTCCAAAACTTGGGCGGGTGCTGGGCTTGCGCTGTCCCGCCCCAACGGTTGTTGCTCGCTTGGGCTTCCAACTTCAGGCATGGTTTTCATGTCCGTCGAAGCATCATCTTCATCATCTGCCTTATCGTCATCGATCAACTCTGCCTTTGCAGATTTTTTGGGCCTTCCTCGCCTCTTGTTAACTTTGATCGCCACGACACCCTCCTCATTCGCAGGAGGCGCCTCAACCATCTTTTTGTGACGCCCTCTCGACTTCTTTGTGGTCGCGGCAAGGATCGACTTGGGCTCTTCTTGATGCGATGCATCGCCTTCCTCGGTTTCCCCGGGCACGTACTCATCGCCTACTTTGACAGCTATGCTTGTGCTCCTCGGTGGCGGAGACATCCGTTGCTCAGCCACGTCGGGGTCGTTAGATGCAGACTTGTTTGGTTTCTCCGGAGACGGAGCTTTTGCCAAGGGCCTCAACCCTTCACGTGGAGTGTTTATATTTGTTGCGCTTCCACTGGACTCCACTTTCATGTTGCGACTTTTGCGAGACTGCGTTGGCGATGAAAATGCTGCCAACCTAACGGTTGAGTGCTGTTTCCTTTGGCTTGAAGGGAGGACTGCTTCCCCGACTGAAATACATTCATCGCCATCAGCAGGGAGAGTGGGCACCAGGTCATCAGTCGTGTCCGTCTCGGCTTGTTGAATCCGCCTTCTCTTGTTGGTAATCTGCCGTGTGGCGGGTTGGTCATCTGGACTTATGTATCCTATGTCATCAAGCTGTCGCCGCAGGCCGCGTGTCATCTTTGTTCTCGGGTTGCTCTCCTTGTTCTCCTTTGCAAAGCGCTTGGGCTTCATGGATTCTGGGCTACTCGGTACGTCCCAAAGACTCTTTTCAACATGAGCTTCCGCGGTCGCAACGCGATGGAAACCTTGGTCAAACGAGACACCATCCGTAGCTTCACCTTCTTCCTCCGAGTCTATGACCTCGCCCTTCTGTGGCGGCTCCCTCGAAGCATCCTGCTCTTCGTTGAAAATTCCGTTGAAAAAGCTTGGAGCCGTGGACACGGCCTGGTGGTCGATGCCATGAGACGATTTGGATTGCTCAACATTGTTGGCGGGAATGTGGGACGGATGATCAAGTTCAGGTTCATCTCCATCGGAATCTGCAATGAATTCTGGGGCCATATCGCTGAAGAAATCGATTGGGGACGGTGTACCTGGAGTACTGTACCGTCGTCGTCCTGATGGTTGGTCGCCTCGAAGGCCCAGAACGTGCTTGACGCGATTGGAGACGCGCCAAGTGTCACACGGATGCACGTGACAGCATAGTCATGCCCACGTAGTGGCACGATCTGAAATAAACCGGATTCTTAACGTTCAAGATGCAAAGGTCCGCATATATGTAACCAAGAAACCATATACATATTATTGCTCACAAGGACATTGATACTCGCCGTCTCTGCTTGCTCCTGGGAAGATACGCGAGCAATTTTAGCTCTTTTCAGCAACAATGGTGTCACCGGTCCGTCGTGCTGAAGACCGATGGACTAAGACCTATTGATTTAGCCCGGTGCCAATATACGAAAAAAAAAACACTCTCATGAGAAGTCATGTGAAATCAATGTTTTCATTCTACGATTTTTCAAATCTTCTTCTTAGTTTTTTTTTTTTATTTTCATTATAGAGAAAGATCCGAAAGTACTTTACTTGCTATCAGGATGCGTGCTAAACGCATCTAATGTTGAATGCTCGCCAAAACCACCTCACCCATTCCCCTTGCCCTCATGTTTTTTGTAAACTTTTCGGGATGCAGTCAAAACACATCACTTTTGTCACCCCACCCCTGTAAACGCCGATGTTGAGATCGTATCCGGCTCATTGAAAACAAAGAAAAAAGACAAAAGAAACCCCCCAGATATATGAAAAATCAACTGAAAATCTCGTCATTATATGCAGACCGTTTTTGAATGTTTTTTTTTTTGGTTTAGTTTTGTTGGGCTTTTTCTTATTCAACGCTGTGATGGCAGCCACATCCTCATACGAATCTCAGCCGACAAGCCGTGATGCATGATTTATTTGGCATACTTGGCGCGGTAGAACTTGGCAGCATTGACCATGTTGACCAGAGCCTCCTTGGTCTCCTTCCACTGGCGAGTCTTCAGACCGCAGTCAGGGTCGATCCAGAGCTGCTCAGGCTTGAGGAACTGAAGCATCTCCTCGATGCGGTCACGAATCTCCTGCTCGCTGGGAATACGCGGGGAGTGGATGTCATAGACACCGGGTCCAATTTGTCGAGGGTAGGCAGAGTCAACGAAGACGCGGAGCAGCTTGGCATCCGACTTGCTGTTCTCAATGGACAAAACGTCGGCATCAAGAGCAGCGATGGCGTGGAAGAAATCCTGGAATTCTGAGTAGCAGAAGTGGGAGTGGATCTGAGTGGCATCCTCGACACCTGCGGTAGACAGCTTGAAGGCATTGACGGCCCACTCAAGGTAAGCGTCACGTTCCTTGCCAGAGCGGAGGGGGAGGCCTTCACGCAGAGCAGGCTCGTCGACCTGGATAACATCGACACCGGCCTTCTCGAGGTCAACAACCTCATCGCGCAGAGCAAGAGCAAGCTGTTGGGCCTGGACAGACTGGTGAACGTCGTCACGGGGGAAAGACCATCGTAGGCAAGTAACAGGGCCAGTAAGCATACCCTTCATGGGCTTGCTGGAGACGGAAACCGCATACTTGGACTCCTTGACGGTCATGGGAGCTGATCGCGAGATGTCACCGACAATGATGGGGGGTCGGACGCAGCGTGAGCCGTAAGACTGAACCCAGGCGTGGGTGGTGAAGGTATAGCCGCTCAAACGCTCACCAAAGTACTGAACCATGTCATTGCGCTCAGGTTCGCCATGAACAAATACATCAAGGCCAAGCTCCTCCTGAATTTTTACGTTCTGCTTGATCTCTTCCTCAATGAACTTGTCGTACTGCGCCTCGGAGATCTCACCCTTGGTGAACTTGTTGCGCTGGACACGGATCTCAGAAGTCTGCGGGAAAGAACCAATGGTGGTGGTGGGGAAAAGAGGCAGGTTGAGCTTCTTCTGCTGAGCAGCAATACGAGTGGTGAACTCGGACCGGCGCTCGTGGTCCTTGGCAGTGACCTTCTGCTGGCGCTCCTTGACCTTGGGGTCGTTGGTGCGAGAAGAGGTGGCGCGAGCCTGCATGGACTTGGCATTAGCCTCGAGCTGCTCCCGGACCGAGGCAGGGCCGTCGGTGACAGCCTTGGCGATAATGGCAATCTCAACAGTCTTCTCCGAGGCAAAAGAGAACCAATCAGCGACTTCGCGGTCCAGCTTCTTCTCACTGGCCAGAGTGTGGGGGGTGTGGAGGAGAGAGCTAGAGGTGGCGACGATGACCCGGTCCTTGCCAAGCTTCTGAATGGCAGACTCTACCGTCTCAATGGCACGCTTGAAGTTGGTCTTCCAGATGTTACGGCCGTCGACAACACCGACAGACAGGATGGTCTTGGGGCCAATGGCACCAGCGACGGTGTCGAGCTGCTCAGGGTTGCGGACGAGATCAATGTGAAGGGCATAGATGTCCTTGGGGAGGAGGTCCAAGTTGTGAACAATGTCGCCAAAGTAGGTGGTGATGACAAGCTTGGGGATCTTGTCACCCAGGCTGGCGAATTTCTCGTACGTAGGCTTGAAGACGGCCTTGGTCTTGGCGGGCAGGTCGAAGACCAGGGTAGGCTCATCAATTTGGACGGTCTCGGCACCAGCCTCCTTGAGCTTGACAAGGAGCTGCTCGTAGACAGGCAGAAGCTTGTCGAGCAAGTCAATGGGGTCGACAGACTGGCCACGGTCGGCCTTGCCGAGGTGCAGAAAGCTCACGGGGCCAACAAGAACAGGTCGGGTGGTGATGCCAGCCTCCTTGGCCTCGATGAACTCAGCAACAGCCTTGGGGCTGTTCACCAGCTTGAAGGTCTGATTGTCCTGAAGAGTGGGCTTGACGTAGTGGTAGTTGGAGTCGAACCACTTGACCATTTCCAAACTTGGGACATCAATGCCGCCCTTCTGGTGGCCACGGCCCATGGCAAAGTACTGATCGACAGCGTCGAGGCCATCCTTGGTGTATCGCTCGGGAACAGCCTATTAACAATGTTAAAACTACATTTCTGGTACAGCGATTTCCTTTGCGGAATTTCTCGACTTACACCAAAGTCCTGGATCTGATGAAGGACGTGGTCATACAGGGCAAAGTCGTTGCTAGGAATGATGTCGACACCAGCGTCTTTTTGGATCTTCCAGTGAGTAAGACGCAGGCGCTTGGCCTCAGCTAGGAGGTCCGCCTGTGAGATCTTGCCGCCCCAGTCTATTGCGCGGAAAACAATCTGTTAGAGGACTGTTTCTCAGAGGCTTCTCTCTCGGGGTTGGATCGGTATCATCGGGGCTTCATTCACTCACAAGCCTCGGTGGCCTTTTTGAGGTCACGCAGGACTCCCATTCGAGGGAAACCGAGAGCCGCGGCCTTTACCATCTTGACGATTGGCTCCTAGACCTTGATATGTGTAAAAAGTTGACAGTCCTAGGGCTCTGGAGCAAGTGTTAGCAACATGAGAGCGAAGCATGGAAGATTTGCGGCAGCAGCATCGTCCAGATGGGGTGTCAATTGTGCTCACCAGTGATGCAGAGCCTTGTATATCACAGTGAATCGACTAGAGCAAGGCGGCTCGCTGTGAAAGGGGTATAACGACGAGGGGGTATGGAGGGCTTGAGGAAGGAGAAGGGGAAAGGAAACAGGTGAGGAAAGGGAGGGGAAGAAGTATTTGGCAGGCCCGACACCGACAAGCTAGCTACAGGTGTGAAGGCCACTTTGAGCCAGTGAAAAAAAAAAGAAGAAAAAAATTAGCGCCGAAAGCGGGGGAGGGGTCCAGCTAAGAGGCTGAGAGCACACAGAAGGCGCCAAATAGTTGATTTAGTCTATAAAATTTTGTATTATCCTTCTTATCCTTCTTACCCTGAGTAAGGAAGAGGGGGAAGGAGAGGGACCGGGCATCCGATTGTTCTCGTCCGTAGACTCGTCGCCGTAATCTACCAAACGAGAGTCCACGATTGGCAAACGGGCTAGCTGGCTGCTTGCTGCTTGCTGCATGCCACGGGCACTTGACGCGGTTGTTGGAGTGGCAGGACAGGTCCCAGGACAGGTCCCAGCCTCGCCAGATGGAGACGCCCTCCAATCAGTGCCCGCCGCCTCCTGACTCTGAGCGCCTGAGGCAGATTGTGCCAATTGCGCCATCGCTGCTTCTTCGTGCGTGCCCTGTGCAAATCCACCGAGGAGGTGGTACTGTGCATGGTGCAATATCTTGCCAGGGAGCCATGCGAGCCATGCGAGCCAGGAAACCTTGTTGTGCATTGGGAATCTCCAAACGCCAGGCGCCTCATCTCATTTGGCTCCTTCAATCCGTCTGTCATTCGTGGAAAGTCGCAATGGAATTCACAATGCAAAGAGCTACGGGCTTTGCTCCGACTGGAACCATTCATTCGGTGGCTTCCAGCAGTTGATGCGACGGATAAATTGGGCGAAAGAGTTTCATCTGATGGCAGAGCAGTCTCCTCTGACGCCAAGGCAGATCATGTCCTCTGATGCTCTCCAAGACAATGGAAGCCAACGATTGCATATTGCAACCATGTTGCAGAAGGAACATTAGACCGGACGGGCCCCTGCGGTTAAGAGAGTGTGGGAAGGAATGAACTGCATTGTGAACCTGAGGACTTTCCGAAATTAACAAACTATCCTTTCCACTGCAACGACACGACAGCCTACCTACCTCCTACTCGAGGTAGCCATGCTCTCTCCTGCTACATCCTCGACCGCTTTTTTTACTTCAAGCATGCTGCAGTTCATCTTCTTTGTCGAGGAGAAAGTTTGTCCCTGTCTAGCGCCTGCCCTGAACTACCAGCTGCATGTAGAACAGTTCAGGGTGCTTCCTTCAAATGGATGTTTCGTCTCTAACTTTGGTAGCGAGTAGCCAACTGTACCATTCGGAATCAACTGGCCATGGTTACCATTCACTGGCTTCATATTTGACAACCATGCAATCTCTGTGGTGCTGTGGTCCACGTCAAGGACGATTGAAGAGATCTAGCTTCACGTCCATTTTCGTCAAGCCGTCACGAAAAAATCCCGTCCTGAATACCAGCGGCTCCCGAATCTCGCAGGCAAAACTCAAGAGTGAACCAGTCTCACCGTTTGAAGGACCGGTTGAGTTGTGCCAAGTATCGGACAGCCATGCTGAAACAGAAGATGCCGGTGGCTCCGGCTCGTTGGCAAGAACAAATACCTTTGAGGGAATCAAGGCAAGAATGATCAAGCATTTGTCTCAAGACGTGAGCTCAAGGCGACATTCTAGGGTGTCCATCGGACATAGCGACGAAGAACTGGCCAGGCGAGCCGAAGTTCGGCGTTTGAGACAAAAACGCATACAGGACGAGCTCGAAAGAGATAACGAGGGCGACGCTCGCAGTGTACGATCAAACCACAGCGCTCAGCGACTCGCCACGTTTGACTTGGGAAGCCCTCGAAGCGGTCCTCGGGACACCATTGAGTTCAGCGTCAATGACTGTGCTGTTACGTCCAGTCCAGACTCTGACTCGTCTTCCTCGCACTGCACTCAGTGCCCGGCAACGGTTCTCCAGAACGCACAAAATGAAGGCACTTGTTATGGCGCTACAGGCAGTTTGCCGCCAGAAACACAATCTGACATCGATGATCATCCGTCTCGCACAAGTTTACCTCGGACCCCATTATCCGAGCAGAAGCGCAACTCGACAATGACAGCAACATCACTCCGGCCTTCAAGTGAGCCCGGCACCACTCGATTGGACAGGGTACTGGGGGGGGAAAGCGACTTCAATATCCGACACGGATCACACGCTTGGGACGATCAATCTGCATTGGGGGTGTGGCTCATCGCACAAGGCCTAAAGTTGAATGACAACTCAGTCCCTGGAAACGAGCAGAGTACACGACCAGGGTGTTCTCCTGTACGAAACGCCTCTTCGACGTTGAATGATATAGCTGGTGTAGATAGCATCATCGAGTCTTTGTTCTCTATGCCTGGTGGAACTTTTAATGCAAAGATCTCGCCTCTAGACGATAAAGAACCCGAGAATATTGGGCCTGGCTGTCCCGATACCGAGAAAAACAACGAGAAGCCGCTAGATTATCCAAAAGCGGACGAAAAAGCAGCGGGGAGAGTCAAAGATAGAGGGTCTTCAAATTACCCCTCTGTAATGCCCAGCGTTGATTCAAGCTCCTCCGTCTCCAACGCGCGCAGCTACGTTCTCAGCCAGCAAGACATAGACAACCTTGAGCTTTCCCCAATTCGCTGTACGTTTGAAGCCAAGAATCTAGAAGCTACCCAACTGACAGGACAATTTAGGGTATAGAAGGCTGCCGACTAGCAAGGGACTAGGTCACTCGGAGGGGAAAAGCTCTTATGCAACGGCTGAGGAGCAATATTTTTCAAACAGCGCTGACGACAGCGATGTGCCAGAACTTTTTGGTGCTTATATCTGTTGTTCGGAAACGCCGGAAAGGGAATCCGGAAATCGTCCGCCGGCTGAGGGGCAAATCACGGCACCCGACGTCGACAAATCTTTGCCTGCGCCGGATTTTCTAGGAAATTTTGGCAATGGCCCTCATCTTTCTCCCAGTCAGTCTAGGGAGTCGGGTATAGACATAGTGCAAAGAATGCCGAAACAACGGGCATCACTGAAACAAAAATTACAAAAGTCCTTGTCTGGCCTTTCAAAACTGGGGGATCATAACAAGACGAACAGGGAAATCCCCTCAAGTCGCGAGTCACAGAAGCCGATTTTGAGCTCGCATAAGCAGATCCCACAGTCTTTGGCGAAGAATACCAGTAATGAGGAGCGTTGAAGAGAATATTTCACCTCAAAAATAATCGCACTCTGGTCGACTGTCATTGCGCTACTTTCAACAGCGATCTGATGTCTGAGACGCTGCACCATCTGGCCAAGCTGCTTTGGCGTTCATTATCGACTACCCAAAAATAATTACACAGGCATATCTTAGGAGTTATGACTAGTCGCTTGATCCGTTGGCGATCACCACACCAGATCACAAGCCTTGGTCAAGGCTGGGAATTTCATACATGAACGGCCGCCAAGACTCACATGAGAACGGAGTCTGAATTGCAAGACTAGCTAGCTATGTGTATCACTGAAGGACGATGAGTTTGCGAATGCATTCCGTTAGCAAATACTGAGATGACTATCAATTATTCAAGTTTTTCCATGTCAGTCGTCGAGCTCTGACTTCTTTAGTGAATACCGACGTCTTATTATTTGAATGCAAATATGCAAAAACTCCAAACGACTTGTCACCACGAACCTTTCTCATTGTAGAGACTTGATTTGGCCAACAATTCGAGTTACCCCCAGGAGGATAGAGCATGCCCAACTACCAGGTATTCACCACACAGAAGACTCCTAATCTTTTAAGTGTTCACGTGGACTTTTTGAAAAGTCCCAGTCGTCCGTCTTCATACACATGTATGCATTACATCTCAGCATCCGCTCAAATACTCCGTCTCATTTCGGCTGGACGCCTGAAACACCATTGTCATTGCGTGTTTCCATCTTCGCAGAGCGTCGTCAACCTTTATGGTGGTCTCGGGTCCCCGGTGCCTCGTATCAAACTGCTAACTATCTGGCGCATGGTCCATTGCCCGGAAGCGAAGGTCCCTTTCTAGACCTGGTACGCTGTTCACACACACAATATGCATCTTCCGGTGGAGGACTCCTTGACGGCGACCAACGAGATTCGGAGCAAGAAAAAAACGTGGCTTTTGATGGTGGGGTATATTCTGTCATTTATCCTTTGAGTCACGGCACCACTAGGTCTCGAGATTGATTTGCTTTCCGAATCTTGCGTAGAGCTCAACCTTTAGTTGTTGCATTTCCTCGCGCACCGTGCTCATCTTATCTTCCAACTCGCTCGTCTCGTCGCCTAGTTTCGTGGTGGCCGTCTCGAGCATCTCCTGCGCTTGCTCGAGCGGGATGTGGAAGAAGGCATCGCCGATTTTGTATCTACCGCGGAGACAAAGCTGGTCAGCGCAAAGGATGTGCCGCGCTGCGGGGGGGTGCCATCAGGCTGGCATTGTATTACTGAATCTTTTCGTCTTCGTCTGCGAGCTCTAATTCGGTGGACAGGTCGTCCAGCTCCTCTTTTTCTTTCTGGGAACAGAATATCAGTTTCTTCCTCGGCGTTCTCATCGGTATGATATGGGGTCGGAAATGGGAGAGAGGTTGGTTTCGCGATCCCCGCTGTGGGAACGTACGTTTTTTGCTCTGAGCTGCTCTTCCATGGCCAGTTCCCGTTGGTGGAGGCGGCTGAACCTGTTGATCTTGTCTTGGTCTTGTCTTCGGACTTCGACTTCATCGCCGGCTGCTTGCTCGTCTTCTCTCGATAGCTGCGCGAACAGGTCAATGACGAGGAGATGTGAGTTTGGAGGCTGCATGGTCTGTCTTACCATGCGACGCTGCATTAGGGATGCCATGACGGGGTGGGAGAGAATGTTTCAATGCAAGATATTCCACTACGAAAGCGGATGACGTCGGGACGTGAGACTCGAGAGCCCTTTATTACCGCGACCTGGGTTTGTTCGTTCGCAGCAGACAGAGCTTGAGGTTCGGGTAGCGGAGCACAGCGTGCAGCTCGTAATCACACTGTATGCATGCCTGGTGTGTATGGACGGTTATCCTCGTTCGGCCGGTGACCAGCAGCCACACCGCCACGCGCGAGTGCCAAACATCATACACGCAACCTCTCTCTCTCTATGGCCTTCCTCCTGCAACGCGACAGGACTGCTTTACCAGAACATTTTGGCTTGCACAACGGTTCATTGCTACGGCAGCTGCTGGCAACAAGCGAGCATGGCAACGGGCAAGAGGGCCTACCCGAGGGCCACGGTCAAGAAAATCATAAAGGCGCATTCGAATATGGCCATGTCGAAGAATGCGGATGTCACTGTGCGTCCCGACGCGTCTCGCAACGACAGGCGGCGCTGACAAGATTGATAGATTTTTCTGAATTACGTCCTTTTCATGGAAACGTATGGCTGCCTGTTTCTTTTACGTTCTAGCATCGCCTTGAGCGGGAGAAAAGAGAGAAGAAGAAAAGAAAGGAAAGGAAAGGAAAGGAAAAGGAAAAGGAAAAGGAAAAGAAATGAAAAGAAAAGAAAAGAAAAGAAAAGAGAGAAAACCACGATACTTACAAATGGGATTAGTCTCGTGAAAGAAGCCGCCATCTTCGCAAAGCAGTCTGGCGAGCGAGGATTAACGGCGAGAAGCGTGAACAAAGTTACTCGGGTAAGCTTGCCCTCCCACACACTGAACACTATCCATGTTGCATTTACTGATGATGCCTAATCACGCCGTGAAGGATACGCTGGCCAAGTTCAAGGGATGAACAGATAACAAAGGCTTGATTGGAGAATCCGGTCATAACATAGCGAAGCCAAGCATCGGACATGCCACGACGGCGAAGCAAACATACATGCATGCACAGGAACTGGCCACATGGAAGAAGCGCGGGTCAGTGAGCATGTACATCATCACACGCCGTGGCCTTGTCGTTGGTGCCCGCACATGTATATTCAAGAGCTGTGTGCGTGCACACGAAAGATGGCCATTGTCTCGTGGACGATGCCTGGCTTGGTCGGGACCGGGGAGAGACCGTTTGGCGTATTGGTGGATAGCAAACGGGCACGAGACCTTCAGTTCGTGCAATACGGAGTAGCAGAGCTGCGAGATGGAACGAGATGATAACGACAAGGTAGCTACCTACCGGACCATGACGGTTACATCCATATAGATGCTCCAACATTGAAATGTGCTCCGTGATTCTGTTTGATTCCAGAAGTACCAGACACGAGGCCGCAGCAAGTGGGCAGGTGCCGCACCGACCAGCACCCTCCGTCCCAGCACCTGCCAGGGGTGCTGCGGGCGCCTGTAGCTTCAGGCTCTTCCAGGGCAGACGCCAGGCTCCAGCTGGGGCCAGGTCCCCCCAGCCTCCCAGACCGGCCCAAACAGGCTTCCCACCCAGCCCGCTCTTCCTTGCTTCAATTTCCTGCACAAGCTTCGTCTGTAACAAACTGAGACCTTCTTTTCGTCAAGCCACGCGAACTCTGTTTCAGACCGACTGTCACTAACTGCTGTGTACACTGCTAAGCATTGTATAACAACAACGACACAGTCTCTGCCACCATTGCCTTCTCAGACTCTTGCTTGCCTTTCCAAGAGCTTGACAACTTCCCCCACCTCTTTGTTGCAGTGACAAGTTTCAGAAATGGCTGCAGCTGCTGCCCAATCCGCCCCCAAGGTCTCCAGGAAGAAGCTCGCCAGCGTCATTGAACGCGTCCACTCACCTTCCTGTAGTGTTGGCTCTGGTGCAGCTGCCGATTCGCAAGACGAGGGCTTCGAGAGTCCATACATGAAGGAGCTTCAGAAGTAGACAACTTCCCTTGGCCCTGGCTGCCATCTAACTCGACGAGGAAGCTTCAAGGAGCTGACATGCATTGCACAGGAACATACGCAACTTGAACAAGAAAATCGTGCGTCACCAAAATTCCCTCTGTAGCCAAAAAAAAAAAAAAAAAAAAAAAAAACTGTGCCACAAACACGAGCGGGGTGTGTTTGCTAATCGAGTCTTCCTACAGACCAATGCTTCGAAAACCGACTCCATCCTTCGCCAGCACGCCGGCAAGCCCCTTGATGAGCTGGTTACTTTAAGGGTTATCAACACCGATCAGAAGGCGCAGATTGAAAAGAAGCCTTCCTTGCAGGCTCAATTGGCTCAACTGGAAGAGCAGCTGGCGCAATATCAGAAAACCCATGAGCAGTACCGCTCACGTGCCGCAGCGGACAAGGCGGATTGGGAAAAGTCTTTGGGAAAAGTCAAGGCAGACGCTGTTAGCGAGGCCCAGGCGTCTTTTCAGCAGTCTATGAAGGACAATCTTCTGACTTTATCGCGGTTCTTGAGACTCGCGGCCTACCGTCGCGAGGAAGGCAGCGAACCCGAGTCGGACGAAAGTCAGGCCATTGAGGGAGTGCTGCTAGCTATCTACGCGGGCGATGAGAATGCCGTTTCCTCCATGCTGAAGCTCGTGCAGGGGACTGATGACAAAGTAGTCAGTGTCTCGGGCGAGGAGCTGCAGACGACTTGTGAGTGTCTCGAGTGTCGTTCTCCCTATAGGCAGGCACCCCCGCTGACGGCCTGCAGATTCTGTTGTGAAAACTCTTGCAGAGGAGTACAAGACTCCTTTGTACGAAGGCTCCCTGAATCCTGACGAGGCAGATGCGGAGGCTACCGTGGCCGATGCCGCCGTGGCCCCGAATGGCGTCACCGAAATCGCTGGTGGAGATGCCTCTACAACTGGCGAACAGGCGGTTTCCCATGTCACCGAAAACGGAGCTGTCAATACCAATGGCACTGATGACGCGGCGAATGCCGTGGTTGAGTCTCAGTGGGATACGGAGAATGGTCTCTCCGCTTCGCAGGAGTGGGTGGATGTAAAAGTGGCTCATGATGCATTGGAAACCGAGAGCCGGTCTGATGTCACACCTCGGCCTCCTGCAGCTGCCACACAATCGCAGTCTTGGGCAGATGACCACCCCGAGGCGTCGGCACAGGTAGGATTGCATCAGTCAACCCTTGTTTCTAACAGTTGTGTTCTGGCGCGCCGCTTATGCAGAGCTAATTTCATGATGCACAGGCTCACCCCGCCGAGGCCAATGACGGATTCCATCCGGTCCAGCGCAACAAGAGCCGTCAGGAACGCGAGGGCAATGGGAACTGGCGAGGTCGTGGACGAGGAGATCACCGAGGTCGCGGCGGCTTCCGCGGGGACGGTCGTGGTCGAGGCCGTGGACGGGGCGGAATGCCCTCGCGACCTCGCCGAAACGAAGAATCATGTTGAACGCTTTGTCATGGACAAATTTTTTGGCCATGTAATGAGACTTTAGTTGCAACGACAGAAAGGGCAATCTGCATCATGTCTGGCGGCGTTGGGCGGGGGTTTTGACATGGATTCTGGGGCCGAGGGAGAGGACAAACAAGGGGCACGGGGGCGTGGCATGGCATGGCATCGCATTTGGACTCTCTGCGCGCAACATATCTAGCCATGGGCTGATTTTACGGCACGGGACTGCGGCCACACGGGCAAAGGCCGGTATCTGGCTTCACATCTAGAGGCGGAGATGGTTGTCTGCAGGAGAAGCGCTGTTGAAGGATTTGCAAGCGCGATGACGGTTGTGTCAAGAGTACAGCAGAAGCATATGAAGACAAGACGACGGCCATGACTCATCTCAACTGGTGCATTCAACTGGTACATTCAACTGGTGCATTCAACTGGTACATTCAACTGGTGCATTCAACTGGTGCATTCAACTGGTACATTCAACTGGTGCATTCAACTGGTACATTCAACTGGTACATTGTTGTGTGTGTGTGTGTGAGTGTGTGTGTGTGTGAGTGAGTGTGTGTGTGAGTGTGTGTGTGTGTGAGTGTGTGCGTGTGTGAGTGTGTGCGTGAGTGAGTGTGTGTGTGTGTGAGTAGAGTGGTACCCGCGACCTGTTCATCTCGGCCTTTATGCAGCCGCGTGGCCGAGCCTCACTTGGCTCACAGAGGTGGCCATTATTCAGCCTCGCAGGAGCTGCTGGTACCCCCCGCCAGGTGGGCCCTCTTCGAAGCTCGAGGCGTGGGCTAAAGATTCAAGGTCTGGTCCGTTTTTTCTATCCATTCTTCTCTCCATGAGCCAGCCAAGCCATGTGTGTCAGCCTTGCGGGGCCCGAGGGCCGGCTGCCCGGGAATTGGGACTTGGTGGGGGAGGCGCCGCAAAGGACAGGTGGACTTGGACCTGTCCACTCTTTTTTTTGTTGTTTGCCTCTTTAAAGGTTCTTCGTGCATCTTCCATCTGTTCCATTTCTCCGCTTCAAAATCTCTGTCTGCCATCCTGACCTCCAGCTCTCTCCTTCGGGTGCTGAAGCGTCCTCGCCATACTTCCTCAATCGAGTTATTTCGTCCCCTCGTCAACTCTCCTCACAGCATTGCACAAGAAACCCTACATCTGTTGCGTGCGCGCGCACCCGGCCGCTGTCCTTCTCTGGTCTCGCCATACACCGGGCAGGGCAGCTGATGCGTTGCCGAGTTTGTTTCCAAGAAGCACCTCGCCCACCAAACCCAAATCACTCGCTCCATCATGGCGTCGTCTGCGCTCTCACCACTGAAGATGCTCCTTGGAGCCATCTTGTTCTTTTCTGCCCATGTCTCTGCAGCGTCCGCCGTGCTCGGGGTTGACCTTGGCACAGAGTACATCAAGGCGGCCCTGGTGAAGCCCGGTATCCCGCTCGAGATTGTCCTGACCAAGGATTCCCGACGAAAAGAGATTTCTGCCCTGGCACTCAAGCCGCCCGAGGCGGGTCCCAGGGCAGGCCACAGGGCAGGCCAGTTCCCCGAACGATTATACGGCGGCGACGCCATGGCCATCGCAGCACGATTCCCCGGCGAGGTCTATCCAAACCTGAAGACACTTCTGGGCCTGCCCGTTGACGATGCTGCCGTGGCAGAGTACGCTGCTCGTCATCCGGCTCTCCGTTTGAAGGCCCACCCCACCCGCGGCACAGCTACGTTCAGGTCGGGCACGTTGACGCCAGAAGAGGAGGCGTGGATGGTGGAGGAACTTTTGGCCATGGAGCTCCAGAACGTGCGGAAGAACGCCGAGGCTGCGGCTGGCGGTGGTTTCGCCGTCCGTCCCATCGTCTTGACGATTCCTCCCTTCTACACGATCGAGGAAAAGAGGGCTGTCCGGTTGGCGGCCGAGTTGGCCGGCCTCAAGGTCTTGAGTCTGATGAGTGATGGCTTGGCCGTGGGCCTGAACTACGCCACCAGCCGACAGTTCCCCCATGTCGACGCGGGCGAGAAACCCGAATATCATCTCGTTTTCGACATGGGTGCTGGATCGACCAGTGCCTCCGTAATGCGTTTCCAGAGCCGCACCGTCAAGGACATTGGCAAGTCCAATAAGACGGTTCAAGAAGTCCATGTCATGGGTGCCGGCTGGGACAGGACGCTGGGTGGTGATTCGCTCAACTACTTGATCATGGACGACATGGTAGCCCAGTTCATCGACTCAAGGGGAGGCCAGAAGATGTCCGCCACGGCCGAGGTCCTCAAGGCAGATGGGCGTGCCATGGACAAGATCAGCAAGGAAGCCGAACGAGCTCGACATGTCCTGAGCGCCAACCAAGACACTCAGGTAAGCTTCAAGGGCTTTTACGAAGAGGTCGATTTCAAGTACAAGACCACGCGTGCCGAGTTTGAGACAATGGCCGAGGGTCATGCTGAAAGAGTAGGAGTCGTCATCAACGACGCCATCAAGGCATCTGGCCTTGATCTGAGCGACTTGACCTCGGTCATTCTGCACGGCGGCGCCACGCGCACGCCGTTTGTGCAAAAGGCGTTGGAGAAGGCCGTCGGCTCGGCAGACAAGATCCGATCCAACGTCAACGCCGACGAGGCTGCCGTTTTTGGTGCCGGATTCCGCGCTGCCGAGCTCAGCCCTAGCTTCCGCGTCAAGGAGATTCGAATTTCCGAGGGACCCATGTACCCCATGGGACTGAAACGAGCCAAGAGTGGCAGGTCCCAGGTGCAGCGTCTGTGGACCGCCAGCTCACCTCTTGGCGGAGCTGCCAAGGAGATGGCCTTTAAGGATCAGCAAGATTTCGCGCTCACCTTTTATCAGCAGGTCGGAGCCGAGAACCGTGAAACGGCATCGTTTGCGACCAGGAACCTGACCGCGACCGTCGCCGCCATGAAAGAAAAGTACACTTCGTGTGCGGAGTCTGAAGTGGTCTTCAAGATTGGTGTCAAGCTGGGTGCCGCGAATGGCGAAGTTCAGGTGTTCAAGGCGGCGGTCGAATGCGAGGCAGAGGTGACCGTCAAGGAGCGTATTGTTGATGGCGTCAAGAACCTTTTCGGTTTTGGTGGCAAGAAAGAGCAACAGCCGCTTGGTGGTGGTGAGGAGGAGAAGGTCGACGTCGGCGAGGGTCAGCCTGGTGAGTCCGAGAGCTCCGACGAGGGCACCAAGGAGGATGTCAAGCCGTCGACCGGGACCGGCCCCGAACCTGCGACTCCCGCCGCGTCTCCAGAGTCGGCACCGGCACCACCGAATGCGGAGATGAAGGAGGTCAAGAAGAAGCAGCTCGTGTCCATGCCAGTCGAGACCGAGTTGGAGGAGGCCGGCGTACCGGGACTGACCAAGGATGAGTTGACCAAGGTCAAGGACAGACTCAAGGCTTTTGCAGCCTCGGACAAGGGTCGACTTCAGCGCGAGGAAGCTCGCAACAAGCTCGAAGAATACACATACACGGTTCGAGATCTTCTCGAATCAGAAAGGTTTATCGCCTCCTCTCTCGAGGAGGAGCGAACCAGACTAGCTGAAACGGCCAGCGAGATCGGCGACTGGCTGTATGAGGACGGCGCCGAGGCCACCAGGGGGGTTCTCGACGCCAAGCTCAAGATTCTCAGGGACATTGTCGCGCCCGTCCAGAGCAGGATGGACGAGGCGGAGAAGCGGCCAGCCAAGGTGGCCGCTCTCAAGGAGACCCTGAAGCGAACCGGCGATCACGTCAAGAAGATGCTCAAGGAGATTGCAGAGTACGAGCAGTGGCAAGCCACGGGGTCTGACGACGCAGGCGGCAGCGGAGCCGGAGCGGCAGCGGCAGCGGCAAACACGGCCTCTTCGGAGACGGAGACGGCATCAGGCGAGCTTGAGGGCCTCGAGGACGACGGCACGGCCAAGGAGGAGACCAAGGAGGGCGAGGATGCGAAGCGGGAGCCCGCCGGCCCCGCGCCCCCGCTGTTCTCGAGGGAAGAGCTCAAGGAGCTGGAAACGCTGCTCAGGTCGACCGAGGACTGGCTCGAGTCTACGGAGAAGAAGCAGGCGAGATTGTCGGAAAGCGACGACCCCGTCCTCCTCGTCAAAGACGTCGCGGACAGGGTGCGCAAGTTGGACAAGGTCAGCATGGACCTGGCGCTCAAGGGCGTCCGCAACTTTGACAGCAAGGCCAAGAAGGCCGGCAAGAGCGGAAAGAAGGGCAGGTCGAAGAAGGGCGGTGACGCAGATGATGAGCCGGCTGGTCCGGAGCGCGCATCACCTGAGCTGATGGAGAAACTGCTCAAGAAGCTCAAGGACTTGGAGGAGGACGGGCAGGATTCTGGCAAAGAGACGGGCGGTGACGAGCATGACAATCTGGAGGCGGGGGCACCGCCGGCGGCCAAGACGCCGGGCGGGGGAGCGACCAACTCGGATAAGACCGGCCATGATGAGTTGTAGACGGGGGGAGAGGGGGTGGTGCCATGTCACGATTTCATCTGCTTGCGTGTATTTCAACAGTAGGG
>AFQZ01000753.1:0-25451 GCA_000222935.2 Aciculosporium take MAFF-241224 | reverse complement strand
AAGAAGAAAGAAAGAAAGAAAAGAAAAAGAAAAAAGAAAAAAGAAAAAAAGAAAAAAAAGAAAAAAAAGAAAAGAAGAGAGAGAGAGAGAGAGAGAGAGACTTGTGCGAATGGCGCCAGGAATCAATTGGTATCGCTTGTCTGGCTGCGAGACCTGGCGATCCCGCCATCTGATGTTTAGGGGCCACGGTGTAGTGTTTCGCAACAAGAAAGAGGGAAGAGCAAAATACGAGCCAAGAGGAAGAATGGCCAAGAACATGAAGGGTTGGCAAAGGAGGAGGTGGTTTGATGGAAGCTGAACTCCCGCAAACCTTTTCAAGTTGACCTGTGGTCCTGTGCCAAAAAAAAAAAGGGAGCCGGACCCAGGCACAAATTGACGTACGTTGATAAGGATCAATTCGTGTGCAACTGTCAACCTTGCGGCCATAGATTAGCTGGGAGATCGTCAGACTGAAGTCAAACTTCAATCCTACGGATGCCTATCTGAAGGTCGTGTGTTCGAGTCACACTGGCCGCATCGCTTTTTTCCTTTTCCAGGCTGCGCTGCAGTGTCAATGCGTGAGTACATTGATTGCTCGCATTCAAATTTGAAATTTTTTCCACGTCATCTCTCGGGTCAAGCCGGCGAGCCCCAAGAAGAGAATCAAACGTGTCTTCCTGGTAGAGGACAATTCCAGACGTGACGCTTACGTGGCCGATTTGACCATCAAGGAAAGTGGCATCATCGTCAGCCTACATGCAAGCATGCAACGCTGGTTGACTTTTGTAGGATGCCTTTTTACAATGATACTGATGGCGTCGGTCCGACGCATCCTTTTCTCTTGTTTTTGCATTTTTTTTTCTCTCTCTCTTTTTCTCTCTCTGTCTTGTACGTACAGAGATGGCATGCCGAGCGGGTTTCGAGGTTCCAACTGGGCCACGTCCACCGGCAGGACGTACTGTATGTACATTGCAACCAGAGATGCGCTCCAGGTCGAGTTGCATACTTGTGGACGGCAAACAGCCAATGGGGGCCACCGCGGTGGAGAAGACGTCGGCGGGGGGGCTCCATAATATCGCCGTGACTCTCCGTGGTCGTGCCTGACTGACACGTCAGTCACTCACCAAGGTTGCGCACCGCAGGCAGGCAGGCACGTAGGTACCGCAGGCAGGCAGGCAGGCAGTTCCGTTCGTGGCTGCCCGTTTTGTGACGCACATGCCGGTCACCCTGGTACCGAGGGTTGAGCAGTATTCTAGAAGAAGAAGCCCATGGCGGCTGTCGGTGGCCCCTTCTAGCTGGCCGTTCCTGCCCATTTCAACGTCCAAGGACGAATGCCAAGGCAAAGCATGTTGCATCAAGGTACCTACTACATAGGTGTCTACTACATGGGTGTCTACTACATGGGTGCCTACTACATGGGTGCCTACTACATGGGGGCCTACTACATGGGTGCCTACTACATGGGTGCCTACTACATGGGTGCCTACTACTACATAGGTGCCTAGTACCTAACCTTGGTATTCAGGTACCTAAAGGACTCATCTTAAAGGTACCAAGTACCTACCTACCCGGTGGTAGGCGATATGCACGAATACCCGAGCAGCATGTGCTCGGAGCGCTTTTTTATCCATCCCGAGTTCTTGGTGATGAACCCCTGGATTCGTTCTTCTCGCAATTCCAACCTCCACACAACCACCTTTTGTTTCTTGCTGCGTCAAACGTGCATGTTGCATCTAGACGGGCCGTTGTGGGAGTCAATGGGCCAAGCGAAAACCGCGCACCCATCATCCTATCTTGTTGCATCCATCATCTTGGTGTTATATCCCCATCTGGATATGAATCTACCATGCTTTGGATCACGCCACATGGATCACCCCATCCGGCATCTTGGTAGATGCTCTACCTGCCGACCGAATCCTACCTGGTCATTGTTGCTCGTCTCGGTGGTGCAGGAAACGTCAAGCAGTCCAAGACCACAAGACCATTGTATATATTCAGCACGTATCCCATGGACGACTGCTCTTGGATGTCGAGTCCATCTTTCCAATTTCATACATGGCAACAACTAGTCGCATTCACCCATCTCAATATTCTATTTCAGAATTGTGAAGTCGGACCATCCAACACAGCAGTCTGTTGACGATGCTGGGCACAAAGTGAGTATACCTAGAGTACCTCCAACACGAATCCACATGAAGCGACCACCAACTGAAACCTCAACTCGGCAGATCCATAAAAGTCAATGGCGCCGACTGCGGCGTCGAGGCCCTCGTACTGGGGGCTACAACGTCAATCGGAGGCTTTCTCTTCGGTTACGACACAGGCCAGATCTCGGGCATCCTCTTGTTTCGAGACTTCGTCTACCGGTTTGCACAGACAAACGCCAACGGGGAAAAGGAATGGGTGCCCATCATCAAGTCCTTGCTCGTGTCACTCATGAGCATCGGGTGCTTGATTGGGGCTTTATCGGGTGCTTAGTGAGTGGCGAGTCCAGTCCGACCCCTCTTGTATGGCTTCGAGAACCCTACATGCTCAATTGTGAAAATCTATTCAGTACCGCAGATTGGTGGGGACGCCGCAAAAGCATGTGCTTTGGGGTGGCCGTTTACATCATGGGCTATGCCATTCAGATCACGGCCATGACCAGTTGGATACACTTGATGATTGGACGTTTCATCGCCGGCATCGGCATCGGCAGTTTATCTGTTGGTGTGCCCATGTTCCAAGCCGAGTCCTCGCCCAAAGAAATCCGCGGCGCTGTCGTCGCGTCCTACCAGCTCATGGTGACGGTTGGAATTTTGTTGGCCAACGTTATCAATTTTGGTGTGCGAAACATCGACACGCCTAGCGGCTCCTGGAGGATTGTCATTGGGGTCGGCATCTTGTCCTCTCTGCCTCTGGGAATCGGCATCCTCACCGTTCCCGAGTCCCCCCGATGGCTCGCTTCCCGGGGCGACTGGAAAGGGGCACGAACGTCGCTGGCTCGCCTCCGAGGTCTGCAGCACGACCCAGACAATCGACTTGTAGAGGACGACATTAACGAGATGGAGAAAATTCTGGACAAGGAGCGTCAGGTCGGCAATGCCAGCTGGTTGGAGTGTTTTAAAACCAGTCAGGACATTCCCAAAGTGCTGTATCGTACCTTGCTCGGCATGGCCGTTCATTTCCTGCAGCAATGGACAGGCGTCAACTACTTTTTCTACTATGGAGCAACCATTTTCGAGTCGGCCAATATAAAGGACCCTGTCCTGACGCAGCTCATCATGGGCGCCGTCAATGTCCTGTCGACCTTTTATGGCTTGTACGTTGTGGAAAAGTATGGCCGGCGCTGGCCCTTGGTCATTGGAGCCGTGTGGCAGGCCGCCTGGCTGCTGCTGTTCGCCGCCGTTGGCACGGCCCTGCCTCCCGAGAAGAAGACTTCGTCTGGCATCATCATGATTGTGTCAGCCTGCATGTACATTTCTTCCTTTGCAGCAACGTGGGGTCCAATGGCTTGGGTTGTCATTGGCGAGAGCTTTCCCTTGCGCACTCGGTCCAAGCAGGCATCCCTTGCCACCGCCGGCAACTGGCTTGGAAATTGTAAGTAACGGTTGATTCACCGGCGTTTCTGCTCGTCTGCGTTTGGGGGAAAAGGAAGAAGAAAAAGCCGTGAGCTGACTTGTTCTTCTTCTCAACAGTCATGATCGGGTTCCTCACACCCATTGCCACAAAGGGCATCTCCTACTCCTTTGGCTTCGTTTTCGTCGGCACAAATGTGGCGGCCGCCCTCCTGGTGTGGTTCTTCCTGTACGAATCCCGGATGCTCAGCTTGGAGAATGTTGATCTCATGTACGGCCGGCCAGGGCTCAAGGCCTGGACGAGCTCCAAGTGGGTGCCTCCTGGTTACATGACACGAGAAGTTCGCGACGAGTCGCACCATGGCAGGGGGAGCAACGCATATCGGACAGGGACGGAAAAGTCTGGAAACGAGAGCGGTTGTGCGACGGAGCATATCGGACAGAGAGTCTAACGGAGCCAAGGGGCGGAATCCGGCCGCAAGACTGGCAATGTTGAGAAAATGTCGTATATTTCGGGGGGCGTATCTTGTATGCGACGAGTATTTCTGCGTGTAGACGTCTTTGGTGAAACAGTTCAATTCACGACGAGATGGAAGCAGTTTGCCGTGCCACGTGTCTTGTCCCATCCCACGGCCCATGATACGTGCTCCCACCACGTTGGCGTTGCTCATTCATACTCATTCAAGGCGAATGGTATGCGTAGACGTGCTACTTGTGCTGGATGGAGGGAGGGAGTCGTGCTCCTTGTTGACTTGTTTTCGGCGAGGACGGAGCTGTCCTCGGCAGCGCTTCCGAGGGTCCAAAGCGCTGCGCAGTATATATAATCAGCAGGATTCGCTTTCCATGCTCGACCGAGCACGTTTTCCGGATCGCGCAGGCGCACAAAGGGACTCGGGCTCGGACTCGGACTCGTCCGTCCCTCTCCTCTCTTCTTCATCGCAAGATGCCTCGCATCGCAAGGCGGAAACCACCGTCTTTCGTCACCGTGCAATGCCGGGGGCCAGGCCAAGGACGTCGTCAACCGCATTGGCCCCGCGCAACCAACCTAGTTGATGCTCGTGGAGCATATCGTACCGGTGATTCGGGTGTGATGTCGCCCCCCCCCCCCTCCTTTCTCTTTCTCTGTCTGTTCTTTTTTTTTTTTTTTTTTTGAAAGTCATCATCATTCCTACGTACTTGCTTATTGGTATTTTTTTTACAAGCATCATCATTCCTACGTACTTGCTTATTGGTATTTTTTTACAAGCATCATCATTCCCACGTACTTGCTTATTGGTATCTTTTTACAAGCATCATCATTCCCACGTACTTGCTTATTGGTATTTTTTTTCGGCAGGCGTCCCACCGATCCGTCACTGGCTCCCCGCCGGAGGCGGCAGCTCGCCGCAGGCGGCCCCCCTGATGCGGCTGTGCGCAACCGCAATCGGCTTCACACACATCATGGCCGTCTTAGCCTCCCAGCGTCTGCATGTTCCACAACCGCGCGTACTTGCCCCCCAAAGCCAGCAACTCGGCATGCGTCCCCCTCTCCACGACACGCCCCTGGTCCACCACGAGAATCAAATCAGCCCCCACCACCGTCGACAGCCTATGCGCAATCATGAAGACGGTCCGGCCGGCGCTCAGCGCCCCGATGGCCTGCTGGATGAGCGACTCCGTCTCCGAGTCCACGGCGCTGGTCGCCTCGTCCAGCACCACGATCCGCGGCCGCCGGAGAATGACGCGCGCGATCGCCAGCCGTTGGAGCTCCCCGCCGCTGAGCCGCACGCCGCGCTCCCCCAGTCTCGTCCTGTACCCGTCGGGGAACTTCATGATCTGGTCGTGGATCCGCGCGGCTTTGCACGCCTCCATGGCTTCCGCCTCCGTGGCGCCCGGCCGCGCGTACACCATGTTCTCCATGAGCGTCTGGTCAAACACCGAGGGGTCCTGCGGTACCGCGCCGAGACTATCCCGCAGACTGCCGAGCGTCACGTCGCGGACGTCCTGCCCGTCAATGGATACGGACCCCGCCGTCACGTCGTAGAACCGGTAGAGCAGCTTCAACGTCGTCGACTTGCCGCCGCCCGTCTCGCCCACCAGCGCGACGCGCTGCCCCGGCTGCGCCGTGAAGGACACGTCGTGCAGGATGGGCCGTGCCGGGTCGTACGAGAAGCAGACATTCCTGAACTCGACCTTTCCGCCGCCCATCCGAATGTCGCGCGCGCCTGGGCGATCCTGCACAGACGGCTTCGTCTTGATCAGCTGATACAGCCACTCTGCGTCAATGACGTGCGTCGTCGCCGCACGAATGTTCCACGCCATCATGCTCATGGGCGAGCTGATTGTGTCCCAGTACGAGATGACAAAGACGAAGCTGCTGAAGCTGTCGGTGCCGCTGGCGATCCTCTTGGCCACCAAGGCCGCGGCCGCGGCCCGGCCAATCTCCATGACGCACGACTCGGCCATGCTGATGTACTGGTAGAAATCATACAGCGCCCTCTGGCTTCGAATCGCCTTCCCGATGGAATCGGCATACCGGCTCTCCTCGTGCTTTTGCCGATTGTGGTAGGCGACCGTCTGCCAGTTGGTAATGGAGTCGTACAGCGTCTCGTTCTCGGCGCGACTCGTTTCGTTGACTTGTCTTTCAATCTGCACCGTTTTCAAATTGCCCCTGTACGCGACGTACAAATGCACCATGGATGTGGCCAAGATGATGAAGCCCATCGTGACATCAAAGCGGCTGCTGAGGATGAAGAGGGCGACAAAAAAGTCGATAAAGACGGGCGCTGTGTGATACAGGCTGTCGAGCATGAAGCCGAGATTGCTGCCTTGCTCGATGGCTTTCGCGACGCGGCCTGTCGATTTAGAAGCGTGGTAGTCCATGGAAAGATTCATGACATGCCGAAAGGCGAGCGTGGTCAGTTGCTGGTACGCGAATTGCGAGATGCGCGTTCCAGCCATGGACTGTATCGTACCCAGACCAGATCCGATGGGGAAGCTCAGGAGTGCCCAGGTTATGAGCTCCTTCCAGGGTGCTTGTCCTTTTGGAAAACGTTAGCTTCTTGTATCTC
Organism: Aciculosporium take MAFF-241224; assembly: GCA_000222935.2. Taxonomy (NCBI): domain Eukaryota; kingdom Fungi; phylum Ascomycota; class Sordariomycetes; order Hypocreales; family Clavicipitaceae; genus Aciculosporium; species Aciculosporium take. The sequence goes on along the minus strand of AFQZ01000753.1, from coordinate 18,865 downwards.
CCATCTGGCCCGTTCAATGCCTTTTGCACAAACGACGGGGGGGGGGGGGGGGGACCCAAGACCAACCAGTCGCCGTCGACCTGCTGACCGCTTCTGTCAGGATGCTAAACTGCCTGGGGACCATGTAAGTCAGGTATCGTTGTGCGCCAATACAAAGAATCAACACCAAAATCCACATCTGCGTAGGTCGATGCTTATACGGCAGAAGGACTGGCAGAAAAATCATCAGAGTCTTGAGATAGCCGAGCCACCCTCCAGCTTCTTCAAGCCGCTTTTTCTGCTTGGCCTTGATCTCTTTGTCGTCCTCGTCCTCTTCGTCGTCGTCATCGTGCCCGTCCTCCTGATCATTCTCATTTCCACCTGAGTGTGCCGCACAGCCGTACTCGGCTGTGGATGCCGGGTTCCACGTCTCGCCAGCCCCGGGTGCGCCACCAAGAAGACCGCGCGTTTCCTCGGCAGTGGCCTTCTCAGATCTTGAATCGCGCCTCAACACAATGAAACAGTGAATTGCAGCCGCGACGAACAGCATGGTGCGCAGAGCTTGCACGCCAACCAGATTGAAGCCCCACCGGTCCTTCTCGGACAGCTTGGACGCCGTCAGGGCCAAGATGATGGTGTCGAACACAGCGCCCGAGGTCCAGGCCAGAACATAGGCTGGCCAGAATGGAGAATCCTCTTCGATAAGAAAGACGCTGATGGCGAACCATATGAGGATGCTCGAGAAGGCGTAGAGCTGAACACGGACATGTCAACCCTGTAGTCCCCAAAGCGGAGAAGGAATACTGATTCAGCATGGGGTCTGCTGCTCACAGTCTCACTCGGCACCGTCGCTCGCGTGTTCAAATCCTTTGTCACTGAACTGACAATGCCTTCCCAAATCTGCTCCCGCCGCCGCCGCCGCCATCAGTACAAATGGACCCTCAGCCAGTCACCCGCAGACACAGTCGCACTCACAAACGTCAGAAGGGCGAGCGGTGACAGCCATTGAAGCCATCGTCTGTGCCCAGGGCCAACCGTGTATAACGTCCGGCGCGCAGGACTCTGGATCAGGGCGCGGAGAATCGGCCAAAAGGCGAACGCAATGGCATTGACAAACGGAAGCGCGACGTGAAGAATAGCCAAAGTCGGCGGCTGCGACGACCGACCTGACGCCGTAGTCATGGTCTCCGAGAAATGCTGTGCGCGACCTGACGCCGTAGTCATGGTCGCCGAGAAATGGTCTGCGTTCAAACGGCGGGTGGAAAACTTGGACCAGGCCGAGGGCAAAAGCAGTCATCATCTAGGAGCGCGTTGTTGACCGGAGCCCAAACATCCAAACGTGTCCCGCTGCCGGCCAATCATTCATCCATTCGACTCGTCCTCGACGCCGAGCCTCGCACAAATACGGCAGGGACAAGGCCCGAAAGATCAGCAGGCAAGCCGTCCATGTGCCACATTGCGGACGAGAGAGGTCTTTTGCGTCGGAAAAAGCTGACCAACAAGGTTGACTGACAAAGTGACGAGGCGGCGCCGTCCAAGTGGGCTGGTACGAGTCGTGCATGGGGGGGGGGGGGCGTCGGGCGTGGACCGAGGAGGCAAATCACGTGATATCACAGTGCATATTCTCCCTCTTCAGACCGTACCCCGGCGGCCGCCAGACCACGTTTTGCCCTGCTGCGACTCGTGAAGCGTTGAGAGAATCGAGAATCATGGGCTGGAAACAGGATAGAAATGATCAATACTCTATGTCCAAGGGCGAAAACTATGTGCTATGCCGCTACCCAGTAACCAAACACGTCTGTCCCCCGCAGACAATCCCGTTGCTGATGAAAAACCCATGCCAGAAAAACTCCGGGTCCGACTCCCCATCACCTAAGCGTGAAAAATAGCGGTATAAGATGGAATTTTTGTCCCCCCCCCCCCTGCCCAGTGAGTGACGTCATCGAAACAAACCACATGACCCGCCCCGGCCTGATGACATGTCGGGCGTATTGTGCCGTCTTGATCGTGCCGTCTTGATCGTGCCGTCTTGATCGTGCCGTCTTGATCGTGCCGTCTTGATCGTGCCGCAGCGCGTCTCTCAACGTCCCAACCTCAGAAGCTGAACAGCCCACTTCGCCGTTTCCCGAGAGGGTATACTATGAGAGCGCTCATGAACAGCCCGACACTGATGCCGATAGCAACCTGGATCACGCTGAACAGAACATTGAAAGCCGTGCCGTTAAGGTTCCCAATGGTGTCTGCGTTGGTGGTGACCGTGCTCGTGCTGTTGCCCGTCAGCTCGTTGGCCGACGTGATGCCGGCCAGCAACGAGCCTCCTGCTGCCAGTCCGGAAGGCACTTGGACGAAAATGGCCGGCAGCATGGCGGCAGCGGCGAGGCTGTACCGGGACTTTCGAGGCCGACGCCATTCCTTGGTCGGCGGGGGAACGGCGCCGGCGGCCTCGGGATCGGAGGAGGAGGGCAGTGACCATGTGTCGGCACTGGGACGATGCTTTCCGAAAAATCTCGGTCGCCCCCTAGACGCCCACCATTCCGTCAAATGCTGCCAGGCGTTGTGTAGGCGACTACCCAATCGCGAGTACAGGTTTGCCAGGATCCCCACCGTGAGAGCGCCCAGCATGTTGGAGATCTGACTATTGCTTCTAAAGTACAGACTCGAGTAGCTGTTGACGCAAAATCCCGCAATGGCCATGACGGTCATGACCGGCATCTGCTTCCATTTTGCCTGGTTGATGATGCAGAGGCAGAGGGTGAAGCCGGCGACGTAGAACAGGTTCCAATCGCGTCCCAGAGGGTGGTCGCAGTGTATGCTGCTCGTGGCGTTGCTGTCCATCATGCCATACAACGACGCTCCAATGGTAATTCCATAACCCAAAAACAGCGTGTATATCATGGCGTACACCATCCGGACGCTTCCCGCAACGAGGTTGTGGCTCTGAAGCTCCAGTGAGCTGCAAAGAACCATGTAGCCTGGTAGGATGAGCGCGATGCTGCTCTGGGCCAGCGTGCTGAAACAGAACAGGCTCCCGCCATGGATCGAGCCAAAACCACGCGCCAGGAAGGATGTGATGACGGCGGCCGACACCTCAAATACGTGTGCATACAGCTCATTGCTGGGAGCGCACACGAGCTGGAGGGTACCGACGATACAGCCCAGGAAAAAGGCAATGGGCAAATCGACGAGGCGACCCTCAAAAGCAAAGGGTGCGACGCAAGCCGACGCCATGCCGTAGAGCAAGACCTGGAACCAGACATGGAACTTGGGCCTCCTGTTGAGCACCTCGTCAAGCCTCCGGGCTGCCTCCTCCACACCCAGCTTGTCATGAACAACATCCTTGTAGATGTCGTGGACGTCCCGTAGCTTTCCGAGATCAATTCCCTGCGGCACCCGGACCAGCTTGACCTCTGCCGTATGGGTCGTGCTGTCGTCGAAGCTGATGATCATGCAGCCGGGAATGTAGAGGAACTGCCCTTCAATCTCGAGCACCCGCGAGGACATGTTCATGTACTCTTCCAGCCGGTGCGTCGGCGCACCGTACAACATGAGGGCACGGCACAGCTTGAGGAGATATTGATGTCGGGCAATGATGCCGGCAATGTGCACCGTGATTCGGATCTGGGCCTTCTTGGACTTGTGGAATCTTTCCAACCTTTCCTTCTTAATGGAGTCGGAGCAGGAGCCGGATATCTCGCTGGAACCGGGCGCGGCCAGCATGGATGAAGACTTGACAAGTTCAGTGAGCGAGGTGGTCGAGTGACGCGCCCGGTTATTGGAGAACAGACCACTGCTGAGCCGTGATCGGGATCCTCCCGCGACAGAAGCAGGTCTCGAAGTCGGTGGTGAGGGGCGAGGCGACATGACGGGAGTTGAGGGCGAGACAGGCGTGTGTTGCCCGCTGTTGTTGTTGCTGCCGCCGCCGGTTCTTCTATCATCCTGATAGAGCTTGAGTAGAGAGGAGAGAATGCCTCCTCGGAAGGTGGATGGTTGGGGGACGTAATCGTCGCTATAGGCCATCCGGGACGAGGGTGTATTTGTGCCCGAGGAATCAGGCGAGGCGCCGCCATCCATGGCACCTGGGCCGCTCGGTCTCTTGCTGTGAGACCTGACCAGGTTTTCCGCCGCGGCGCGTTCTTGGGTCATTTGCGGTCGCGAACTGTAAGGGGCGCGTTGCCTCACACGATTACTCTCCGCGTGGTGCTTTACTGTCATGGGAGCGTCATCTTGTATGGCATGGTCACGATCGTTTGAATCGTCCATCAAGGGCTGGAATGCATCTTGGTCTCCCGAATTTCGCCTCGAGCCCGGTGCAGAGTAACTGCCGACGGAAACAGCCAAACGGTTCGCTCGTTGGCGCGCGTCATTCATCGAACGGAGTTGGCGCTCCGTGGCTCGTCTCTCGGCCTGGTCGGCCCTCTCGCGTTCTTCTGGCACGTCGTAACTAGTGTTCCGTCTCAAGGCTGGTCTGGGAGCCCTGGGTGTGGCCAAGGGTGAAAGATACTGGTCTTGGCGCTTCCTCTCCCCCCCCCTCTCCTCCTCGGTCAAAACCATGTTGAGCGCCATTCTCAACTCGCCGGCGTCGGGTGCTCCTGGGGGCGTAAGCAAGCGCCCCGGGGAGTTTGGCAGTGAGGTGATTTGGTCCCGTGGATGAACCAAGGTGGGAGGTGTCAGGCCAGCTCCCGCGTCCTGCGCGCTTCCATGAATAGCTTGTGTCGTGGTGTCAATGGCAGATGCGGGTGGTGTTACTGAACTGGAGGCTATGCCGGCAGTGTCCTTTTCGAACGGAGAGGCTGGTGATGCTTGACCCGACGTCGGTCCCAATTGCTCCTGGCTGCTCGAGAGCCAAACGACACGCTTCTTCGATTTCAGAGTCGGTTCGCTTGTCGTGCTCGTGCTGGTACCGGCGTCGTCGTTGGGGCTGCCGTTGGTCCCATCGTGCGCCATGGCTGGAAACGTCCAAGTCGGCGAATGGTCTTTTTGCTGAGACCTGTCTCAGATCGGGCTCTGAAGATGTTGTCATGGAAATATGCAGTTGAAATCTATGAGGAAGTGGGAGCAAGCAAAAGAGGACAGACGACGGACGCCCGATCTTTAAGCGTTCGGCGCCCGTAGAAAAACTATCACCAAAGGCAACGCCCCCAAGCACAAAGAGGAGGGGTGGTGGGGGGAGGAGATAATGGGGGGGGAGGAGATAATGGAGGGGGAGGAGAGGTGGGAGTCAACAGCAGCAGGGACTCATGAGCCAGAAGATGTTTGGGACTCGCATTAAGCCGAACGCGTTCGCAGGCCGAAAGGAAAATCCGGTGTCTGATACCATGAGACAGGGCACATCAGGCTGGTGTGGTAAAAAGAGGGTCATTTGTGGTTCCCAAAGACTCAAGAGCGGCGATAAGATAGGTTGTATCGTGTCTTGCCGTATTCGCAAATGCCACATAGGCATTGGGCGCTGAGTGCCAAGATTTTTTTTGATTTTTTTTTGCCCTCCTCTTCTTGTTCTTTCCTCTTTTCTTTTCTTTTTTTTAGTTCTGCCCATCCCTGGGTGGAAACACGGGACGCTAAGCCCCTAAGCTCAGATTGCGTGCGAGTTTCAACCCCGATCCCCTCCGATCCCCGTGCCTCCTTCCTTCCCGTGAATTACAGGAGACGGAAAGTGGGGATTGTGACGAGGTGAGTCAGGAAGGAATGTTTATAATTCGGAAGGCACTTGCCACTCCTTTTCTTTTCCTTTCCTTTCTTTTCTTTTCTTTGCTTTTCTGGTTTTTTTTTTTTTTATAAACAAAAAAAAAAAAAAAAAAAAAACAATGCCCTCTTCTCGAGCTGCTGGTGTTTTGCCCTTGAGCATCGTCACATCGTCACAACAACAACGCTTCCAACCAGTTTGGAGTCCAGATTTCGACTTTGCCGGCGGTTGGCTTACGGTCTGTCCACACATGTGCAGCCCGGACGGACCCTGGGGATCCCACACGCAGCGCCACTCTTCGATGGTGGCCGCCATGCCGATGCCGCAATGACTCGCACATGCTCTCTCGCTCGCAGACACTCGCAGAAGCTCGCTGCCGCAGCTGCCGCAGCAACACGGCCGTCCAGGGATGAGACGAGGCGCTTTGAGGCTCAAGGACGTGGGCGGGCGCGTGGCTGGAGTCGGTCGAGTTGGCGGTGCCGTTGGACCCCCAACAAATGGATAGATTCTGGTACAGCTGGCCATACTGAAACACCTGGTTACGATTAGGTCGGTGGATGCAATGGGTCGCAGAGGCCCACCAGAGCAGGAGAGTGCTTGTTTTAGACGCAAATGGTGAAGCTCCAAGCAAACTGCGGCCCTCGATCAAAATGCTGCGTCCTGGCCGTCATGGAAGGACGCCGGCGCATCAAATTCCGCACGACTCTTGGCCCCCCGGCGAGATATGATTTCACAGGCAGGCTTGGCAGGCTTGGCAAGCAGGGCAGGCACGGAACCAGGGTGAGTGTGGCCCGCCCACCCATTGTCAGAAACAAAAGATGCAGATCGGGAGCGTTGGAGAACCCCTGCATGAAGCGGTGCTGCATCGGGGCAGCTTGTGTCCACGAGAACTGCCTGTGTGAGGTGTGACGGAGCATGGATTCGGTTGCATCTTGCGCGAGGCCGTTGATCCGACGCTGCGTGTCGCGATTGCCACAGCGCCACCGCCCATCACGTGACCATGCGGCTCCTCCATACGTGGGCACGAGAAGACAGATTTGAATCTGCGTTGTGCATCTCTGCTTACAAACACGACATGACGATGACTGTTGTAGCGACAGCCCGTTCATGTTTCGGGCGCTCTGACACGCAATCCGCTTCGAATCCGTCCCAAAGCAGCTGCCACAGCCGAGTCGAAGCCAACGAATCGCCTCGGAAAACTCAGACTCTTGCCGCCTTTCCCAGGCGCAAAGACCAACGGATCCCCGGTCTCGCAAAGTGCCGGTCGGGCATCAAACACTGTCGTGTGGAATTTCCACATGCCCCTGGCAAGCCATGTCCCTCTTCGAGGTGGAGCTCATACCGGCATACCACACATGGCTTGTTCTTCTCTTGCAACATGGACCATGCACAGCTGACGATTTGAGGCATCCATGACATGCAATCAGCTCTCCCATGTCCCGCCAAATCCCGGACCGCACGAGGCAGCTACCGCGTTGCAAAGCCGTGTGCATATCTCACTCGCCAAAGACAAGGATGCAGGAGCAAGACGTTTCGTTTCGACGTTTGGTTTCGCCACGCAATGGACGATGGATCCGCCAACATGGGCGCGTTGCTCATGTAGACCAACTCTAAAAAGCCCATGTCACATACGTTTTGCCAATTTGGCGCGCAGGACCCGACCTACCGCTTTCATCGGAGCCCAACGATGACGAAGCGGTAATCTTGACGACTATACATGCATACCATAGGCAGGTCAATATACGGTATATATGTCTTTTGTATTATTGCCAGGCATCCCGAGGCTGTGGGCCGACAGGCCATGGTCGGCACAGCCACGGGACAGGTACGCCATCAGACCAGCTCCCCTATGCGCCAAGATGGCAGAGGCACCGTCTGCCAGCCCGCCATGTCCGATGGCTGGCGAGGGATCAGGGGGTGTCGAAAGGGGGTGGCAAATGTCATTGAGCGCACCTGGGGCACCTCAGAAGCATGTCATGCACTAACCGTGACGAGTTCCAAGCTCGATGTGTCTGCGCGGCAGAGTAATCTCGTAGCCTCGAGCCACTGCGCCAGTTCCCCGCCGCTCGCAGGCGCACTTCCCGGTTGGGCAATGCTGCGCCCAAGCCCAGCCCGCGATTGGCTCAATTGCCTGCCCAAAGCCTCCCGCCCTTTGCGCCTCGGCCGAAAGGCGGCTTGTGGAACGGGCACCGGCCGTCCCTCCCCGACCCCATGTCCGTCGCCCAGTTGGAACAAATGACGTCTTTGCACTGGGCCATTTTGAGACACGACGGTCGTCAGACGGGCAGCTCAAAAGACGGTGGTCTCTACCTTTTTCGTAAAGAGGTGGAAAAAAAAAAAAAAAAAAAAAAGAAACAACAAGTCAACAAGTCAACAAGACAACAAGTCAACAAGACAACAAGTCAACAAGACAACAAGTCAACAAGTCAACAAGACAACAAGTCAACAAGTCAACAAGACAACAAGACAACAAGTCAACAAGTCAACAAGACAACAAGACAACAAGACAACAAGACAACAAGACAACAAGACAACAAGACAACAAGACAACAAGACAACAAGACAACAAGACAGAAAATTCTCCGAGTCGCTCTCCCGTAATGTGAGTCAGAAAATGACTCGGTTGGAGACAAGAAAAAAAAAACCGACCAAGACATGCACGGAAAAGGGCGCGCGGAATGCAGATCCCTCGGAGTCTCGGACAACTGCGCCGAGGCAGGAGGGGGATTGGAGCGTACAGAGGAACAGAAGGAAAGGAACACGGGGGTACATTCGCGGCAACGTCTCGGCCATCCAGCCATCTGTCTTGCCTCGGACAGTGAAACCTCCGACGGTGGACACGATATTGGAATGTTGATGGGGGTTCACTTCAAGCTAGTCGGGTGAATTTTTTACTTGAAAGTATCCCTATGAGAAAGGTGTGGGCAGCAACGCGAATCGACTCTTGACCCCGTTGCTTGCGCGCTATAGTTTGTGCACAGGGCTGGTACAGCTGACATGGAAGACGAAAGCAGAGCTGATCATGATACATGGTCTCATGATTGAGGCGTGCTTCCATCAACCGTCGCTGATTGAGATGCCGTGACAGCCTCGTTGTTGGCGTCGCATGTGGCGTGTTTGGACGTTGGAAGCCTCACGACGGGCATCTGTTTGGCAGGGAAATTGCGTGTGCAAAACGCGTGCCCGTGCATGTCCATGTCCATGTCCATGCATGCAAATGACACATTGTGCCTTTTTGCGCACGTCCGTCCTCGTCCTCGGCTTGCTTGTCGTCTGGTCCGACCGCGGCCGGTTGGTTCCCCGGACGGGGGTGGAGGAAGAAGAGAAGGAGGGGAAGGGAGGGGAAGAGCCCATGATCAAGTTACGTGGGTGCCGAGTGAGAAAGAGGAAGAGACAGAGAGAGGGAAATGGAGTAGGAAACCCCCTACCGTAGCCCCTTTTTATCTTCTCCTGCATTCGAAGTGCACATGCACGTGTATGCACTCGTATATACATATTCTCCGAGAGAAACGGCTACATCACCACCTCCCCCCCCCCCCCCCCCCGTTCCACCCCGCCAGGCAACAAACCCCGCCCCAAGATGACCTCTCGCGAGGCCAAGACAAGGAACAGCCGCCATCGAGCTCTATGCCACAAGGCCATACCGCAGACACGACCCGGCCGCAGACCAGGCCCCTGCTCATGATCCTATTCGTCTTCCCCAGGCACATACCGTAGTGTACACTCTCTGTCTCGACGTGGGCATGACCATGTATCCTCTCGGCACGATGGACGTCCCCGTATAAGCCGTGTCCGCGAGGCGCCTCGCTCCCGAGCTTCATCAACAGCCGTGCACGCCTTTCCGCATGCCGCAGCACAGCACGTTCGGACAGAGCCTCTTTTCCCCCTTCTCTTCTCATCTCGCAAGAGGAAAACCTCGTTTTCCCATTTTAAACTACTATTCCTTTTTTTTTTTTGGGGCGTTTCCGCTCGTGCCGCCAACCTTTCATCACCACCGCTCGTCTGCCGGGCAAGGGACTCACTCGTCTTTCTCTCTTCAACTTTCCCCTTCTCTTCTGCAAACCACCTGCAAATCACATCTTGAGCCCAACATCTCATCTCATCTCGGACCTTTCCAGGAGAAGAAAAAAAAAAAAAGAAAAGAAAAGGGTTCCCAAGACAAATAGATGAACGCAGATCATCATCGCAGCACACCCTCGCGGACATCTCTCCGGCCATGCCCGTAAGCATCTCCACGGCCCGCCTCACCGAGGTGGCCCGTCTCCTCTACGACATGCACCTCATTCTCGAGCGAGCGAGGCGGCATCTCGACGAGTTTTCTGGCAAACATGTGAGTGAATATTGCTTTGAAATACACCATTGCACTCTACAAGTTGTACATCGCATGGAGAAAAAAAAATGGAAAAAGAAAACAGAGAGAGAGAGAGAGAGGTAGAGACGGAGGGAAGGAAGGAGAAGATCTAACCGTTTTTTTTTTTTTGGGGGGGGGGGTGTCCAACTCCCTAGACCAAGGTCGTTGCCCTCATGGAAAACGAAAATCATATGCCGGACGCAACCAACCTTGTTACCGCCCTCAAGGCCACCACCCCCATCATGCAAGGGGCCATGCAAACGAGCAAGTCTGCTATCCAGGCGCTTCGCGAAATGATTTCGGCCATGAGGAAGAATGGCTGGGACGCCCGTGGTGATGCTGGAGCGCGGGCGAGCGATGCGAGCGACGATGATGGTGACGGGTCTACCCGCTTTACGCCTTCGTCCGAGACCGAGGCCGAGACTGTCTCGGCCCCTGATGAAGAGACACACAGGGTCACCGGGTCGAATGGCGGGGATGGAGAGCCGGGCAAAGAGGCGGCGGCCGAAGCAGCAGGCTCACATACACTACAATACCACCGAGATGTCGTCGACATGGAGGCCCCGCGAATCTTCATCCCCCCGCAACCTTCCCCCGCCACCGGCAAAAGCGCCTGCCCGCACAGCCGTCGCGTGCTTCTCCGCTCGCTGCCGCCCGATGCCGACACAAGGCAGGTGCTCGGCGCCGTCCGCTGCCACGGGGGCCTCCTCTCCGTCCTCGTGGCCGATGATGCCCCGGACGGACGACGCCGCCCGCGCACCAAGACGGCGCTGCTCGAGTTCGTGTACCCCCTCTCGGCCGCCAGATTCGTCTCGCAGAGCAAGACCCATCTCCTCTGGTTCCAGGATCGCAGCGGGACCGCCCATGCGGCACAGGCCCATCATGTTGCCACCCCGTCGTGGCACCTCGGCGAGCTAACCCACGGCCTCTTGAGCGCGGGCGCAACCCGCGCTCTATGCATGCCCGGGTTTCCCCGCGAGGCCATCTGGCGCCTGCTATCCACCCTGGGCGTCAAGCGGATCAGCCGAGTCGAGATCAAGGGCGGCGACCAAGACACCACCACCACCCTGACCATGGAGTTGACGTCTCTCTTCGAGGCCCACCGAGCGAACCAGCAGATTCGCAGACGCCGTCTCGACATCCCCTACGACGCCCATGCAAACTCCATGCGCTACGTCCCCGACTCCTCCCAGATGGACCCGACCCAGGCCTCCCAGGCCCCTTTCCACAGACAGCCCATCATCCCCTACGTCGACCCGGACACCCTCCGCGAGACATGGGACCGGCCACCCTTCAACGTCGTGCTCCCTCCCGTTGCTCCCTCCGCGGCGACCCCGAGCCCGCCTTCTCCGCGCCCAAGACGATCCCCCGCCGATATCCTCGCCGACCATCTCCTCCGCATCCACGCCGCCGACGGCCGCGAGCGGCACCCCAACGGCTTGTCCCTCGCCAAAAACGACAACCTAAAGCTGCTCATGGCCAACACGCTGCACGATCCCGCCTGGGCCCCCGCCTGGGACGCCTACTTCTCCGCCCGCAACGCCATCAACCTCCGCACGTGGGAGCGGTACGGCATGTTGGCCGCGCACCGCAGACAGGTCCTCGCCCAGAAAAAGGAATACGGCGGGGAGGGCGCCGTGCCGCCGTGCGAGAACTGTGCCTGGGGTTGTCGCGCGCTGAGCAAGAGTGCTGTGCCGGGGGTGATCCGGGGGTGGTGTTCTTGGGGGGGGGGTTCATCTGGCGGGTTGGGAGAGCATAATTAAGGATTGGCAAATATATATATTCGAAGGCTTGCATTTGCTGTGATGCAGGATCGAGCATCATGCAATGCAGGTGGTTGATGCATGAGCCGCTGACGTGGGTTTTTGTGAAGGGGGGTGTTTGGGTCAGGCTCTGGGAGGAGGGAGGGTGGTTGATTTTGATTCACGAATTGGTCACGTGGGCTGGGCGACACCAACAAGATGATTTTTCTTTCCCTCTTTTTTTTTTTTGTCACTTGAAACGTGGGAATTCGGCCCCATGGTCGTCGTATTTTCGTATCGGGAAAAGCAGCACATCATCAGACGGGGCGACTCCCTGGCGCCATCTTCTGGTCAGCAGGCAAAACGATTAAAAATAAGCATCTTTGATTCTTCATAGCTCGTTAGCGAATCCTGGGAATAAGAAATTGAAACCCGACAAAGCATTATAATACATTTATACATTTATACATTGACTCGTGGTCGCGTAGTGCATACGCGCTTGGCGTCCCCAACCTCCAGAGTCCGGACTCCGATACTACCATCGTACACCACTGTCCAGAACATCGACCTCTTTTCCCCCATCCCATTAGTCAAACAGCATACAGACGTCAAAATCTCTAAAAAACACCCCCCATCTTCTTGAAAGCCATTCGGCGGCCTCTACCTTGCCGGCTTTTCGCTCCCCACCTGCGCATTACCCAGCTCGGCATCATCCCCAGCACCATGCCCGACCCTGTCCGACCCTTCTGGTGCTAACTATCCTTGTCCGGCGTCTTCGACAAAGGCGTGTCGTTATCCTCGCTCGACTCATGGCCCCTCTGGGCCAAATCACCCTTGCCCGAGTCTGGCTTGGCATTGTCTGCGCTCGAGTTCTTGCCGGGCTCGCGCTGCGTCGTTCCCAGCCCGCGAGGGAACAGCCGGGCGAGAAGGAGCCTTGCGGTCGGCAAGCACGTGCAGATGATGCCAACGTTGATCTCAATGGTAGACCAGAGGCCCACGTCGAAGAATTCCCAGGTTGGATTCGTGGCGTCGGCTCCGAACTTGACGAGCGACCTGAGGCGGAGGATGCTAACGACGGTAATGCTGTGAAACGAGGTTAGTCGTGTTCTTGCCCATGTTCGTGACGGAGGAGGGCCTCCCGAGGCAGAACGCCATGGGAACTAAACGCACAAGGTGCCGACGCCGAACATGATGGCAACGCCCAGCTTGCGCTTCAGGCTCAGGTTAAGACCCTGTAGTTGGCATAACGGGACGGCCAACATCCAGAAATCGAGAACGATGCTAATGACAGCATTGGACCAGGCGAGGACGTTTACGTTGACACACGTTCCAGTGTGTTCGCCGTCCCATTTCGTCCAGAAATAGCGCAAGGGACGACACTGAAAAGACCCAACAAAGACAAACACGAGACCGTACATGGCGGTAACGGCAATGGTGACCCAGAGAGACCGCTGCACATGCGTCCCCGGGAAGACGCCGAGGTAGAAAAACAACAGGGACAGCTTCAGCGCGGCCACTTGGAAAAAGTACAAAATCTCCATGATGAAGAAGAACTTGGCAAAATCGGTGATCTGGGTGGGCGTCAAGGTCCATGCATCGCGGCCCATGCCGTTTGGCGTCAAGCACTTGGCATTCATGACGGTGCTCGGCACGCCACTGACCAGCGTGGCAAGCGTAAACCAGTCATCGAGCCCGAGGCCGAGGTCGGCCCCGATCTTGTACGTGAAGCGCTGAATAACGAAGACGGCCGAGATGATGCCAAAGGTATTTGATATGGTGACGTATTCCTGGCCCTTGTTTCGTATCGGGGCGCCGCAGCTTACGGTTGTGATGTTCTTGGTGTCTTTGAACCTTCTGTTAACACACACTCGGTGTCATTATCACAGTGGGAAAAGGTTGGCGGCATTGAACAACACTTACTTAACGCGTCTTTGAACGAACACGACTTGGCAACGCAAATGGCCAGGTCATTTTGCAGATTCTCGTTGCTGCATATACATGTCATGTTCGTAAGAGCGCATGATGAAGACGAAACAAGTGGCAGCAGACAGGATTTCTAGAAAATCAGACGTGTTGGTATACGAAAATAGCGCAATTCTGTAGGACAGTGAAATCAGATACCAGGTACATACCGAGCACTTGGGCAAGCTGGCTATAGCAGCGAGGGAAGCCTCGCCATTGTCGGCACGAGCACGAGCAGTTGGGAACACTACCAGGGCCAACCCAAGGAGATACAACTTCATCTTTCCCGCGCTCTCTCTATTTGATCTTCTTTCTTTCTTCCTTTATTTCAAAACAGTTGAGTATTCTTCTCCAGAAATTCATGGGCAGACCTTTTCTCGCAGGGGCGGTGAGGTGAGCCTTCGTTATATGTTTTCACCAGGTACAATGATGTGAGCCGATTTGCTGCATCCACCTGGCTTGTAACGCAGTTTGAGGTGGTCGTGAAAGAGGTAAAGCCGATCGGCATGCCACACCGCCACACCGTCGCAATGCACGTAGATAAGTCTGCAACAAACCGAGCGAGAATATCAAGGTCTCGGACTCGATGTCTGCGACAAGAAGCAAAGATGTTTGGTGGGAATCCGACAGTTGGCGCTCAGGTGCCCATACTCAGTAGGCTATCCTCGCGAGACCCGTCCGTCCTCGTAAGCCCGAACAGAATCGCCGGGTTGCAGGGTTGTGCCGAACCACCCGCTCAAAGCTACGTGGTCTTGTCTGCTCCGCATGAATCGACTTCTCACACCCAAGAGCCAAACCAGGCGTATATGGTGGACTATATGCATTATTATTAGCTGGTCGGCGTCAGCCGAGCCCATGGTCTGCCCTGCATCCCTGGCACGCGGCTCCCTTTTAAAGCGGTTGATTGCCTGAGCCAATACATCTTTGCCGGCGTATCGCGCGACTGTACGCGGCCTTGTTCTTGCCGAGGAAAAAGTCGCATTTTTTTTCTAAAAAAAAAGAAAAAAAAAACCGTCATCCGAGGCGTGCTTGCGTCTGAACTGAAGAGACCTTTTTGGGGGAACTATGACTTGGGCTCCTGGGCGTCTCTTCGTACGAGAAGCTTCCCGATTACGCAATTGGTAGGGAAACAGCCAATGCTAGTAGTTTTCCTGTTGTTAGACGTGCGAATTGATAACTAGGCCTCGATGTGCCAGCTCACCAGTTCCCCGTCCGGTTGCCAGTTTGCCAGTCCTAGATTCCTCGGGAATCAGAAACAAAGGTCAACCCAGGGACAAGCAAGACGTCCGATTTCGTGAGCTTCTTCAGGATGAGTCCTGATCCGACAACGTTGGCAAACAGAACGAAGCTGCAGGCTGCAGGATCGTGGCGACGGCCTGCGGGGAACCCGACGGGGGGCTCTGACGAAGGCAATAGGAGGCATCGTGACGAAGCGGCAAAGGACTCAGACAGGATCCTGGCACGGCGCGGGAACCAGGATATAGCTCAGGCCTCATATGAGAGTAAGAAGGCCATTGAGCCTCGGTCGATACATTCGGTGCGGGATTGCAGAGACTTCTGAGACATGGTGATGCTGGACAGTCGCCATGTCGCGGGGGCGGTCGATATGTCGCGGTGACAGTGCTTGATTTGCTTCACCCAGCCGAGGTTGAGCGACGAGACCATTGACCCCTGTAACCCATGACTCTTGTCTCTTCCTCTTCTCCCTTCCGTTCTTCTCCAAGACCGCTTGGCCATCTCGCGCAGACGGCAAAGGGCGAAGGAAGCAGGGATGAAGTGAAGACATGAAATGGTCCCCGCCAATCAGGGTGTGGTGGGCTGGCAGGTGCCACAGCCCCACTTGAGATCCCGTTTTAGCGCCAAACGAAGCGGCGCCATCGCGGGTTGGCAACGAACCACCACCACCACTTGCCAACAACTTTATATTTCAGCCTTGCTTGGAACCTGTCATGTTGCCTGATGGCAGACGTCGTACACAAACCTTCTCTACCGCATTGGCTTGTGTTGGGTGGCACAACATTTGGAGCTCCACAGCCGGCGACCTCTCAGCCGCTCCTCTGGAGCAGACCGACTCTCCCCAGACGCCTTCATTTCATCAAAGGAAGCCCGATGCCGCAGAGGAACCCGTTCCCCGTTCAATGCGCAGTACAATACGAATACCATGAGCTGCATACACAATATAGCACATGACTTGCAGAATCTGCTTCTGCTACCCTCTCGGCCCCGTTTCCCGGGATTTTCTCAGCCCCTTCGATGTTTCAGCCTGAAGGGACAAACACCAACCAATGGAGAGACGAGAGAAGGGAGGGCGACTTTACCAACATATCGGTCCATGTCATAAAATATCGCGTTATTGATACTTCCCACGGCTCGACATGTCACGTTCAAGAGAGCGACTAGAAATATGCAGACTTGTCCAAGAGCAATAGCCGGCTCCATGTACAGTACAGGTACAGCCTCTCATTCCCGAGCCGACCGGTTGGAGCAAACACCGCACGTCGGTTACGGCCCTGCATTTGCCTGCTTGCCATGGACATGACTGGTACCCGCCACCTCATCTACCCGCATAGTGCGTCCATATGCCAGAAGGGGAAACAGAGTCGTCAAGATGACCATAAATGTCCAGGTCTCAAGACGAGCTTTTGCGGTTTCTTTTCAACCATGCACCCCAACAGAGCTACTCATGAATCAAACTCTGAGGCGTCAAAAATAGACACTGGTTGACCATCAGAGGCGTGGCATTCTTGGTTCTCGTCGCCGGGGCTTGGCTTTCTGCAGCCGCCGCTTCCGTTGACAGCACACAATCGCTCCCCGGTGAATTGCCGTGTCCTACCGGAGGATGCGGCTTGGCCGTCTGCCAGGGAATAGAAATCGTTTAGCGCCTCTGTCAGATGAGATGGTCGACTTGTTTCCTCGGCGCTGCTGGGGATCGTCGTGTCTCATACGAACTGCATACGTTCAGGGGACGTGCGCGGCGGTGCAGGACCAATGGACGTTACTGCAGTTCAACAAGTCGTTCAATACCGTGGCAATAGCTCAGAGGGGAGAGAAAGAGTTCCAAAGACGACATCTTCGTCCTCGATCATGAGCCAGTTTTCTCCCGATCAAAGCTGCGACCCTTTGGCGCCTACATCATTGGCATGCACCCTTGGCAACTACCTTTCCTGCGCTTTCAATGTATCCCAAGGCCATTGATTCTGCGACAAGATGGAGATTATTCTCGTTTTGCGTAGCGCTGGTCATGAGTACGTGTTTGGTTTATAGGTATTGGGAGGTGATTATACTATAAGAGGCTCCTCTTCACTCTTGCCTCCGCTGGCTCTTACGTACTACGCCAAGTAAACTACTGACCAAGCTGTGCTGACCCCATCGCCATCGTCGTGCGTAGGTTCTTTTCTTTGGCCGCTCAACCGGTTCTGTTGGCTTGGCCATCTGGGTGCATCACTCAAGCATGCCGTCGTCAACTGCACAGACAAGGCCTACAGATGTCAAGCTCTTCACGCGCCGGCGCACGTCTCCCCGGCCTCGAAGCCGTCGAGGGAGCCAAGGCAAAAAACCCGGTAGTCATGCCGGGGATGCCCGGGGAGTGTCCCGCAGGCGGCTTCGCTCCAGGGGCCCGCGTCGGACCCTTGGCCCTGAGCACAGTCTTCCATATGGCAGCAGCCATGACGGAACACGAGGTCGTCACCGCAGACAGACAATCTGCCAAGCCTCGCATCGCACAGGACCAACAGCGACCTGTGCTGGGCCTCGAGCGTCGGCACGTTTGGCCTTTGTCACGCGTATTTATCACCGTCAGGGCATACCCCGATGGCAACAGAGGAGGAGGCTCACCCGCGCTTGCCCTGCAGTCCACGGCATGGCACTAGACTACATAGGCACTCACCAGCGAGGCTCTCCCGATCGGCTCCACGAGGGCCTTGGACACAACCGACAAGTTTGTGCGAGACGACGGCCATGGGCGTCATCCACCAAAGTTTCTTTGTTGGTCTGGCCATCCCGGCATCCCGCTCCTTCACCTCGCCGTCTTGTGGGGACCAGCACGCGAAGTACATGGGCACCATGCCAAACGGCCACCTCGTATCTCGTCCTATCGCTTCAGCGGGCACCCCACCCCGCGAAAGCGTCGTGCAAGGGGAACGGCCCGTCGGCCCAGGCGGCATTGCGAATGCGACGACGAAAGGGATCATGGCAGCGTCGGCACAGCCAGTTCCTGGAAAAGGGGCCCCCACCCACTGCAGCCGACGCTTCCCGCCTTGGCGAGGCGCCCTCCCATGTCCAGGTCCAGGTCCTCAGACCCTACCAACTGGACCGAGATGCTCACCGACCAGAAGCTGTTGTGCTGCGACTCGCGGGCATGGGTATTGCGATATCACGTCCAGGAGAGGGTATATCGCAGCGAGGCGGACGTCAACCAGCCGCGCCGGAGGAAGACTTTTCTTTTCTTTCCTTTTTTTCTTTTTCTTTTTCTTTTTCCCCCCCCCGGCAAACGTTACGAGACGTTGCTGGCTATCAAGAGAGCCTGGGACCCCCGGGAACGAGTTTTACATGTCCGAGGAGTGGCAGAGTGAGGCACGTTTGTTGGCCGTGCGTGGCGACGAAACACATGTGCAGAGACGTGGAGACGAGGTTGTCTATACCTTGCAACAGAACCAAGACGTTTCATCTCCCGGCACCGTACGTTTTGGATGACGGGCTCTTTCATCAAGAAGGCGGTCCTGTGCAAAAAGACGGCTGCTTCCAAAAGACGATGACGACCTGAGGCAACTGCATGAAAAAAACCAGGAAGATGAAAAAATTCAAAAGAGTCACAGGCCATAGGGGTGTTCGCCTTTTCCGAATCTTGACGTCAGAAAACCAGACACTCACCACTCGTCTCCTCGTCGGGCCGTCTCGCCGTCGGGCCAATCATCCCCCTCCCCACCAGACTCCCTCCCGACGGATCAGAGGATCGATCCAGGTAGCAACGCCTTGATGCATCATTCGCCGGCTAGCATGGCGGGGCCCCCTGATGCGTGGTGCCATCTGCATCGTCGATACGAGCGAGCGAGCGAGCAAGCGAGCGAGCAGGCACGGGGCCGCCCACCATTTTCGGATTCCGCCGAGGTTAAAACTTTTTTTTTTTTTTTTTTTTTTTTTTTTTTTCCATTT
>AFQZ01000754.1:0-25423 GCA_000222935.2 Aciculosporium take MAFF-241224 | reverse complement strand
AGAGAGAAGAAGAAGAAGAAGAAGAAGAAGAAGAAGAAGAAGAAACGTTCATGTGGAGGGGTTCCGGGACGGCAGGTGATTTGCTAACTTTGGCGGGGGAATTCAACAGTTGGTATGCACCGAGCTGCCTTACAGGACATGACGCTCCCCAACGGCCTGCACATTCGCAAGGGCGATCGCGTGTTTGTCGACATCCCCCATATGCGCGACCCCAACGTCTACGAATCACCTGATACCTTTGACATGTACCGATTTTTGCGCATGCGGTCGAATCCAGACCTGGCCATCAAAGCACCGTTGGTCAACACTAGCCCCGAACACTTGGCCTTTGGACACGGCACGCAAGCTTGTCCTGGACGCTTCTTTGCCGCCATTTTCAGCAAGGTCATTCTGTCGCACCTGTTGCTCAAGTACGATTGGCAGCTGGCGCCTGGAAGTCAACCCGAGTTTCTGGCCATTGGCCTCACGAACCGCATCAATCCAGAATTCAAGCTATTGTTCAGGCGGCGAAACGAAGAGTTTGAGCTTCATTGACCGAATACCATTTGGTGCTTGTCTGGAACCATGGCTAGACACCTATTCTTCTTCTTTTATACATATTCTTCTTGATACGTACGTGGAAAGCACATATAGACTTGGGACAGGAGTAACGGTATGACAGTTTTTCTTTCATGGCACATGAGACAATACATGATGATTGCACATTTTTTGGCGCATCGCAAGCGCCACGCTCATCTATCTTGTGACGAGACTGGACGTGACTGACTTTTCCAAGTTTATTTTTTTTTTCGACACGTTCCCGTTTTTCATCCCACTCCTTGACGTCTCCTGTGTCTGCGTTAGGCCACCTTGACAGTCTCGCAAGTTGTGATGGGCTGATGGTGCTGATTAGCATTTTGCTCAGAGCAGCGTTGCTTTGTCATGATTTACATGACGTGAAAGTCAAGTCTCCCTTGGCTGCCATCGTGGGAGGCCGCTCAAGTCGGGCGTGACAATGTGCCCCCACTCCTGATACCAAATTGCAAACACACAGCCATGTTGTTCCCCGGTGCAATGATTTTGTTTGTCCGAAAGCTGGATGATGTTACGCTGCACTAGGTGACGTGACGGACGTGCACAAAGTCGACTTGCCTAGGGATGATGTGATGAAGAGCGGATATGTGGGGGTATTCTTGCGTTCTAGAGACGTGACGCAATCAAAACCATGCATGCATGACCAACGGAATAGCGATGCTGAGGTGAAAGAAGGGGGGCACTTTGATGACCTCGGATGACTGGTCAGTGGTTCATGGTCACCTTCTCCTTGGGGACATGGTGGCGACTGGGGCGGCGAAGCATGGTCATTCAGCGATTCGTAAGTGATTGCGGCATTTATATCAAGTTGATGTGTTTACGCATGCCCTACGCAGGAGAATTGGTTCTGACGACGCCAACGATGGGTTTTCCAGGAAGACAAGGCGTTTTTTTTTTGTTGTCAAGCATCGAGGTGTCGTTTGGCACAAGCAGCGGACAAGGATGGCTCAGTAATGCTTTGCCCCCCTGTATACTACATCCTTTACGGCCAAGGCTCCCCTTTGGGAGGTCCCATCCGGGGTTTGCTTTTGTCACAAAGAATGGATCCATCCATTCCATGTTGGGGCACGCTGTGCAGTGTGTACGGCGGACGAACATGCACGAGGAAGGATGTCGTCCGGTGTTTTGGGGGGATGAGCAAACCCCCACTCGACATGGCATGAGCCTGAAAGCAAACGGGCCAAAAGAAAACTACTACCTGCTACTGGGAAGTACCCACCACGTGCCCACTTGGTAGTAAGTAAGTAAGTAGGTGGTGCCTCGGGTACCTACTAGGTAGGTGCTCGGCTGCAGCAAACCCTCAAAAGTACCTCGAGGCTACTTACTACCTGGTAGGCGTGTAGGCTGGTTCCGAGGCTGGCGGGAGGCTGGTGGGTTGGGTTGAAGCCAAGAGCAGACAAGAAGTAGGTTGGTTAGGTACCCAGCAGGCGGGCAGGAGGACGACACGAGACCATGCGCGGCGCGTCCACACCACCGGGTCAGCAAGAATGCGGGTAGAAATGCCCCCATTCCTACGACGGACGGACTGGCCATGTGGCCATTCTCAAGCCGGGACAGGGAGACGGGCGTGGACACGGACGCGGAGCGTGTGCCCCGCTCCGTGTGCCTCTTCTGGTGTCCCATCTCGGCCGCGGCCGTGTTGTGCTGGCGATTGATGAGGCGCAAGGGGAGCAGGGACCTTGGCGGCGGAGCTGGACGAGGAAATACAAACAAGGACGGGAAAAACCATGAACAAGTTCATACATACACCGTCTCGTATTCTCCATCTGCACGGTCCAAAACACGTACGGCAGCTCAGGAAGGAAAACACGACCCATTGCGTATTCTATTCTGCATGCTCGAGACACGCACGGTAGGTGGCTCTAAAAGACAGGAATCTCGTGTGCTTTCTATTCGCCCCAAAGGACATGCCGCCGCTCAGAACCATCATCCGACAGCCAATCTGTTCTCCATCCGATGCGCCCAGACAAGGCGGCAGCTGAAGAACAAGCTCAGACTCATAAACAAGATACATCATCCATGTTTTCGATCCCACGTGCCGCTCAAGATGCACAGCACCAGAACGACAGAAGAAGAAGAAGATGAAAAAAAAAAAAAAAAATGACGCAGCCCCTTTTCCGACCGCATCCCCGTGCGTGTCATGCAACAAGCACCCCCCCGCGCCTCTCGGCCAGATACTCCCTCGCAAACTCCCGCGCGCCCACAAAGCCCCTTGCGCGCCCGTCCAGCGCGTTGGACAAGATGATGACGTGCGAGTGCGTCCCCTCGCACGCGAGCGAGTACTTGTCCACGAGGCGCCGCGACGGCCTCGGCAGGTAGAGGGTGACGGCAAAGGCATTCCGCAGCACGTCGACGCCCGCGCCGCGCAGCTCGCGCGCCACATCCCCCGCCAGGGCGACGCTCGCCTCGGCGGCGGCGGCCATGCCGCGCGAGCCGAGGGCGCGCAGCCGCACCCAGAGGCAGTAGACGGCGAAGCCGCTGCGGGAGCCGCCCATGGTGCGGTCCCGCGACGCGATGTACTCGACGGCCGAGGTGACGTGCTCGCTGTGGGCGGCGCGCATGACCATGACGCCGCACGGGACGGGACACCCGATGAACTTGTGGCCCGAGGCCGAGATGCTGTCGATGTCGTGCCAGAAGCCGGGGGTGATGGCGCGGGGCGCGCCGGCCACGAAGGGGAGGAAGGCGGCCGAGAGGGCCCCGTCGACGTGCACGTAAAAGTCGGCGCGGGGCCGGCCGCTCCGCGCCAGGAGGTCGAGCACGGCGCCGATGTCGTCGTGGCCCTCCTTGACGGTCGTGCCGCACGTGAGCGCCAGGAGGATGGGCCGCGAGGCGTGCGCGGCGAGGACCGGGGCGAGGGCCGCGAGGCTCATCGACCCGTCGCCGTTGCTGGCCACCTTGACGAGGGGGATGCGCTTCAGGGAGGCGGCCTTGTCGATGGAGTAGTGGGCCTCTCGGTTGGCGATGATGACGGGCAGCTGGTCTTCTTCTTCTTCTTCTTCTTCTTCTTCTTCCGACGACGACGGGCGCCGCCGCCGCCGCCGCCGCCGCTCGAGGAGCACGTTGATGCCCGTGTGGATGCACCAGATGTTGTTCTCGGTGCCGCCCGTGCCGACGTACCCCCATAGCTGGTCCATCATCCCGCCCCCGCCCCAGATGCGCTTGAACATGTCGACGACGTCGCGCTCCTTGTCGAAGACGTTGATGCCGTACTGGCCCCCCGTGGACGGGTCCCCCAGGTGGTTGAGGTGGTACTTGAGGAGCGCGCCGTAGACGTGCTCGTCAAAGTCGAGGCTGAAGGGGTACCCCAGGTGGTTGCGGTGGCTGGCCTCGAGCCGGGCCATGTCCTCGTCGACGACCCTGTCGAGCGCCTTCTTGGAGGTTGCCTCCCACGTGTAGTCGCACAGGGGGTCGCCGACGCCGACGCCGCCGCCGCCGCCGCACGCCGGCGACGAGCATGGGGGCGTCAGCGGCGTGAGCGGCGTGAGCGGCGCGTGCTCGGACGAGAGGAGCCAGTCGCGGGGGGAGTCTGGCCCGAGACCGTCCTCTTCTTTAGAGGAGGAGGCTGCCGAGTCCGAGTCTGCGTCGTACGACGACGACGACGACGACGACGACGGCATGTTGGCTGCCGAGGGGGGCGACGTTTTCTTGGGGCCGGCCGCCGCGCCCCAGGGGGAAGAGGAGGAGGAGGAGGAGGTGGTGGTGGTGGTGGTGCAGGGGGGGGGCATTGCGGCGGCCAGCGACGAGGTTGCAAACACGCTCATTGCTGTGGTCGACAACCTTGTCTCTTGTCTCTTCCGCCTCTTCTTATTTCTTGATGCAAAAAAGTGGAAATGCCTATGATGAATGGAATGTTTGTCGTGGCAAGAGCATGATCCAGGGCTGGTCTGCATAGGAAGAGCCCCGACTTTATACGTTCCCCCGCTCCGGAGGCGAGTACGTGAGGGAAGAAGGCTCGGGGGGTTGGGCCAAAGAAGAAGGAATGCAAACGACAGGATCCCAGAAACAAGGACGCTTGTTCCATTGCTTCCTCCCCTCCACCGCGCAAAGCCATGTCAAGTCTCTCCTGCTACAGCTCGATCCAAAAGATACATACGACTCGCGATATCAAAGCAGACTCGCTCGCCATCGCGAAAGACTACGACTCATGTAGAGTAAAAGAGGCGCAGGTGCGTATTGGAAAGACTAGTGCTCCCGTCGTCACTCTCTATCCTCACCGCGGTTAGATGCCCAGATAGAAGCAAGCGCCAGGGTCACGGCCCAGCATTCTCGTCCCCAGCAGCAACAGGACATGGTCTCGAGAGGTCGCCGTGTACCGTGCTCCGGTCGAGCGACAGATTCGACGCCGGCGTGCGAGAAAACAAAAGCTGGAAGTAGGCGCGCTGCGTTGCCAGTCTCCCGAGGTCGGGGGTTGTTTATCTGACGGCCAGCCAGTGACTTGGACTTCAGACGGTAGTTTCGACCTAGTCGCAACCGGATGGAAAGTCTAACGACGAGCGGGTATTGGCTGAGTGGCGCTGGTGTTCTCCCCGACTGGTTGGTTCGACGGCCAGGGCCTTGTCTGGAAGCATTGCGCTTCTAAAGTATGTTTCAGTACCCGCAGCAGTCGCAGGTACGTACTCGTGGTATCGTGTAAATTGGTTTGGAATGCAAGGCACGTCCAAGTCGATCGATTCGATTGGTCAATCTCGTTGGGGCCTTCGCGGCACCAAGGAGCTGGTTTCTCTTTTTTGTTGTCGGGCTTCTTCTGATTGGTTACCCAACTTTTCCGGCGTGACACCACCGACTTCCGTGGTCTGGCACCAAATTGGCTTGCGGCCAGCCAAGGAGGAGGGTGTCGTCGGCCTTGTTGAGGAATCGAGGATACAGACAGGCATGCGAGGCAGAATTGCACAGCACACCCATGGGAATGTGCATCCCCTTTTGACCCGTATGACCGACCGGTCAATTGGTATTGCAATAGGCCTCGCATGCCGCAACCTGCCACGTGTGCATCATGCGCCACATGCTTGTCAGGAATCATCATCTCTACTTTCTCGTCGGAACAAAGGAATCGGATGCTGCTCCCTCCTTGCCCCCAAATTAGTGTACCAAATCTCCGGAATTCCGAGGGACTCCTGTCTATTGACTCGCGCGGCCGCCCGCCTTTCCGCTTTTGTAGAGGCGTCGTTTTTCGTAGCAGAAGCTTTCTTTTTTCTTTCTTCTTTCCTCTTCCTGTTTCCATACCGGACACTTCTCGCCCTCTGTCCGTGTGGCCGGAAACGGGCCGGCGAAACAACAATCACCCCAGAGACTGAGGCTTAGCCACCTGTTGTCGCGTGGCTGTCCCGAGCCCCGGCAACTAGTTTTTACCATCTTGGTCGTCGTCCTTGGTAGTTTCGCAAGCTATGCACTTTTTTGAAGTCGCCGTCAAGCCGCACTACCTATCCGCGGGTTTCTGAGGAATGCGCCATGTTGAGAAACGGGTTGAAGCTAGACGAGCCTGTTGGCATGGCATGCCACGTGGTAGTCTGTTGTGCAGCCTGCTACACAGTCAATCACGGGGATGCGATTCGCCGCAATTCGTTGCCGAGCATTCTGCGCCAACTCCTTCCGCCTCGTGTCCGAACCCATGGACAAATCATGTCCAGACGTACTTATAGCATCGTGCTCTGCTCCGAGATTTGGCCGCCTTCTTCCAGCCACCTCTTTTCTTCCTTCTCCTACTCCTTCCTTTACCCTCTGCCAAGAACCTGTCTTCCCCCATGATGCAGCGAACCAGAACCCTTTTACCTACTTCGCCAGTAGGCCCCGCCATCAGTCTCTGGCTCCGTGTGCGCGGACGCCGGCATAAGTGGTCGTCAACGGATGAAGCCGTCGCCACCAAGCAGGCAACCCATAAGAAGCCCCTTTCTCTCGCACGGCAGCTGTCCTCCCACCAGGCCATCCGCTCCCACACTCCGCCCGCCTATAACACCCGGGGCTTGGCTGGCAACAGAACAATGGCTGACATGGCCGTTCCCGCCACGAGACCAAGCTCTGCCGAGGCGGGCGAGCAGCGCAAACACTCGTCGCCACAAGCAATCGTTGAGCCCGCTCAGCTTAGTGACGTGCCGAATTTGTCAGACCTCTTCATGAAGTCCTTTGGCCCCGACGTCACAACCGCCTTTGCTCCTCTGCCCGACGGCCTCGACTACATCAGCAAGTGCTGGGAGGAGTGGATTGCCCGTTCGTTGGGCCCACCCAAGGATGGGCAAGAAGCAAAAGTTTTGGTCGTCCGAGACGAAAACGGTGAGTATCCTCTTCTTGCCCTCGGCCTTGTTGTTGTTATCTGGGGCGCTCAGGCTTCTGACACATGTCTCATCAACAGGTCAAATCGCGTCCTCGGTTCTGTTTTGGATTTACCACGAGTACACCGAGGCGTGCTCTTGGGTGAACCGGTGGCCGTCACCTGGCAACGATTCTCAAACCACGATGCTGCGAAAATTCAACGACGGCATGGAGAGACAGCACAAGGCCATCATGGGCTCTGTGCCACATGCCTGTGAGTCTGACTTGCCCTCCCTTTCTTCGTCGTCATCTTCTTCCTTATTCGTCTCTTTCTTCTGGGCCTACGCATCCCATAGGCAGCGCCGGCAGAGAAAGACTGACCGTGTTTGTAGACGGTGAATTCATTACCACGGACCCAAGGGCTCGCGGCCGAGCGTACGGTGCACTCTTGGAGCAGGAGTGGTGTAAGGCCGCCGACCGCTTCGGCTATCCCTCCTATTGCGATGCCACCATGGGAAGTATCACGTTCCATGGCCGGTTTGGCTTTGTTGAAAAGGGCCACGTCAGCCACACGAGCGATGTAACGGTGCCTCTCGTGCGGGCTCCAGGCGCTCAAAGTCGGCGCTGGGAGAAGGCCATGGATGATTCCGAATGAATGAGTATACGTGCCCAAGAAAAGAATCGTTTCATAGCGGACAGAGGAATGGAAATGACTTGTCTGTTGTGTTTTTAGTCACGAGGTATGGATGGAAGGAAGTAGCCATGGACGTGCATGATGTAGCTGTAGTTGTAGTAGCCAAGACACAAATAGGTACAATGTGACTCGTGACCAATCCGCTGTCACGTGCCGATAAGCATGTAACCTCCCCCTACTGCCAACGTCCACACCTTTTCGTTCTACACATTTCACAGACGCCGTGGCACTCGGCTCCAGGTAGCCGTCCCGTTGGCAGCTTTAGTCCCCATCCGGACTAGTGCAGTTCATGAACCTTCCAGAATCGGCATCATGCTTCCAGGGGCAAAGCCAAAAAAAAAAAAAAATAAAGCCACATTCAACATTCAACACGCATCCAACATTCATCACCACAAAGACACAATTTTCTTCCCCCGCGCAACGATTACCTCGTCTATTTTTCTTCCCTCGAAACACCACGAACATCGAACGTACATAGAAGGCGAAATCCGCTCCCGAATCCAGGCGAAAACTATAGAAAAATACCCCGCCGAAACAGAACAGAACGAGAAAAAAAAAAAAAGGCCAAAACACACAGACGCACACGCACACACTCTCCCTCCCTGTCTTTCACGCACACACAATACAACCATGGAAGACAGACGCCTCAACAACCTCCTCAAGTGGTCCATCGAAAACAGCGCCGTCACCCGCGACGACCCCGCCGCCTCCGCAGCCGCCGCCGCCTCCAACCCGACCCAGCTCACACCCGACCTCGTGGCCGCCCTCATGGGCGGCCCCTCAGACGCCGAGCTCATGAAGGCCGCCATGGACATCGTAGGCGCGGACCCGGCCGAGGCCTCCCTGGCGGACAAGCTCACCGCCTTGGACAACTTTGAGCAGCTCATCGAGTCGCTCGACAACGCCAACAACATTGCCAAGCTGGGCCTCTGGGCGCCGCTCCTCGACCAGCTCCGCAGCGACGAGGCCGAGCTGCGCAAGATGGCCGCCTGGTGCATCGGCACCGCCGTCCAGAACAACCTCGGGACGCAGGAGAAGCTGCACGAGCTGGGGGGCGTCGGCATGCTCGTCGGGCTGGCGACGGCCGAGGCCGAGAAGGAGGACGTGCGGAGAAAGGCCGTGTATGCGCTGAGCTCGGCGTGTAGGAACTTTCAGCCCGCCATGGATGTCTGTGTTGAGGGGCTGCCGGGGGTGGTGGACAAGGTGGATGCCACGGACATGCAGGCTGTGGATGTGGTCATGGATGGGTTGAGGGACAAGATTGGCGCGGGGAGGTGAGGGGTTGGAAATAAGAGGTTGTGTGTTGCGGGGAGAATGGGCATTGTCTAGAAGGGAGTTCTTCTTCTTTTTTTTTTTTTTGGGTCGTTGGGTCTACATGGAGGCAGAGACATGAGACGGTTTGGCCTTGGATTCATATAAAATTGGGTTTTGTTGTTCGGCTTTTGTTGTTTTATCTCATGATACGAATGGTATACACATTTCTATGCTCAATAGCATGCCTCTCATTGCGCCGAACAAACAAAAAAAAACAGAACATTGTCTTATGCCAGTACGAGCTGTTCAACGTGTCGCTTTGCCGTAGAATGGGAAGCCGAGCGCCTGCATCAGTAAGCGACCTTGACGGTCGGACGTGCCGGTGGTGTGGATAAAGATGTCACAGCCGGGCATCAGCTTGGGGGGGTACATCTGTGGCGAGCAGGTACTGGTTAATAAGACGGTTTCCATACTGTCTATGAGAAAAAAAGAAAAGAGATGCTGGTGTAAACACAAAGAGACATCTTACGTCGTAGTTGAACTCAATCTCGGGAAAGTACGCCATCCATGCGGGTTCCATGCCAAACGCCAGGTTCCCCGCATCATCGCCCGTCGAAGCCTTGATCCCCGGCCAGTCCTTGATCTTGGGCAACACCAGCGTGACCAACTTGTCGACAAAGTCGTAGGCCGCGCCGCCGCGCAGCGTCACCTTGGCACCGGCCTTGTCGCCCTTGCGAACACCCCATTGAATGACGTGGTGTTTGACGGTCGTGACATCGGGGTAGGCGCCGCTGATGGCCTGGACGACGGCCCGCGCCACATGCAGGTACTCCTTGTTCTGCGACGACATGGGCGCGTACGAGTTGATGGTGACGGCCTCAATCTCGGGGATGTTGTTCCAGTCAACGTCTCTCTCGAGTATGCCGAGCCTCGAGGAGCCGCCGCCACGGGGGCCACGACTGGGCCTGTTCTTGTGGTAGGGCGACGAGCCGTCCCACCGTCTCAGATTTCCCTTTTGCGACTCGGGCGCTACCGTGCCCGGCGGCGTGTGCTGGTATGTCATGGCCAGGAGGTCGGGGGCAATCGTGCTGTCGTACGTGTGTTTTAGTCGGGGGAAGCTGAACGGTCCGGGGACAAAGTCGCGGGCGGTGGGCTCTGATGACTTTGGTGACTGGACAGGGTGAAGAGGCCCGCGGTAGTACTTTGGCGGATGGTATTGGTATCTGAAGGATGGAAGCCAAGAAAAGTTGAATTAGCGCTCTGGGTACCTCGACTCTCGGCCAAGGCGCGGAAAACAGTCGCATCCTGTACGGAAGGAGGGAGGATTATTGTCCATACCGGCTTGCAGGGAGCCTCCGCTCCTTTGCGCTCTGCCTCACTGCTGACTTGAATTCGTCAATTGCTTGTTGGTCCGGCGGGGGAGAAGTAAATGTCGTCGTCGACTCCAAGTCAGCCAAGTGCTTGTCGGTCTGGGGAGCTTGGGAACTGGCCGTGGCTGTTGATGCAGATCGGCTCGCGCATGGTTGTGTCTTGCGCAGCGACAGCCCCCCTGGACCAAAGACTCTCGCCAGGCGAGCACTCTGCCGTACACCAGACATGATGTGGTTGAAGAGCACTGGGAAAGTGGTTTGGTGGAAGCTCTCATGTTTTGCGAGCGTGGAAATTTCCAACCTGGAGGTGGCTTGGGTGGGACAAGCCACACAGGTGTTGCCTGCGTGTGTGGCAGTGCAGCTGTACATACCTAACCTACCTTGGGTACCTTAGGAAGTAGGTACCTAGGTAGTTAGGTACTTTGTACTATGTGCATGCAACGTCAACGGGCAAGGTCGCGCATCCCTTGGCCAGAGGGCAAAGGTCATTCTGTATACATGAGCATTTTTGGTTTCTTTCTTTTCCTCCTCCTTCTTTTTTTTTTTTTTGGGCCAAGGCGCTTTCTGTTTCCGTTTCTGCTCCATGGAACGAATGCGAGGTCTGACGGTGTCCTCCCGCTTCTTTCTGTAGTCCTTTCAAGACCCTTCCAAGATTCATCAGGAACCACAGGTGGAATGTTCACGTTGGCTTCAATCGATCATGTTGGAAGGGGAATGACCAAGCGCCAAGATGGCTCATGGGAAGGCCCAGGAACGAGAGACGCAATGCAATCAATACCTTTGCATCAAGTCATGCTGATGCCATCGACGATCGGTCGTTGTCCGAGCCAGGCGGGTCTCGGCTCGAGTCTCTGTTGGTCCAGGTCCCCGGTTCTGGTTGGCCCTTGCTGTTCGCTGTTAGGGCGCCCACCGGCACACCTGCCAGCGCCCATCAGCGCCCATCAGCACCCATCAGAACCTACCAGAACGGCAGGTGGTGATGACCATCGGGACATGGAGACATCCATGGAGACCCTGTGCGTGCTGACATGGACAAACAACCAAACCCCGCCTCGATCAATACGCAACCTCAACTCAATACGCGACGTTTGGGACCCCGGCTGCAACCAGGAAATCTTCTTCCAAACAGACCTGGCAGGCAGACAACGATCCTTGAGAGCAAGGACCGTCTACCCTGCCCTGTCCTCGAAATCGCATCCTCCTCTCCTTCTTCGCACTTTGCGACATCTCGCGACTTGGTATTTCTTGGCCTCTCGTGGCCTCTCGAAGCCTCCACGTTGTCCGTCTCTCGCATTCATCGCCATCGGGTTCCCCGCCACCCCGCTCTCGAACAAACCCACGTTGCCCATCTCCAAACTGCCTCTCCTGCGTGCACCATTTCGATTTTTGATTTCTCTCTTCCCCTCGCAGGCTGCCATGGGCATTGTACTTCAGCTTCTGCCTCGCTAACGATCTGCGAGGCTTGGCTTCGCTCAACGGGATCCCAATAGTCTATGCGCCGTCTCCTTTCTTCGACAACGCTGTTTGCCTTGTGACGTCGCAATTCGCGACACCCAACCACCATGAAGGAGTTCCCCCGCAAGTTTCTCAGCCTGCGTGACAAAAACGGTAACCATCATCGAAGTAAATCCGTCCCACCGGATCTCAAGGACAAGGTGAGCTCCCCACCCACATGCATGTCGCGTCATGAGCCGAAACGAAACCAGGTCACTGCCGGTGCTGGATATGTCCTCGCCCGCAAATCGTGGCCAATGACGAATGTCTGTGTTTCCGTTTCGACTCTCGCTCGCGCGCGAATCTCATGCGCAAGGCTCAACAGTGCTGATCTTGCTTCAATTAGGCCCGACCACTTTCCGCCGAAACGTTTCGCGCCATGTTCAAAAAAGATGGCTCGAAACACACACTCAAGTCTGATGGCGAGCCACTTGATCCCGATCAAACCAAGGTTCGACTTGCGACGGCCTCATCTGCCACAAAAAACTGCTAACGACGACGGATAATTCCAGATTGAACAAGTCCAGCGTCGTCTTGAGGGAGCAGACATTTCAAACAGCACAGCCGATTACATTAGGGATGTGATGCTGAGCAACATTGGCGATGGTGACGTGGATAAGACGGTCGACTTTATCATTTTGGAGCACAAGGCTGTTTCAGGTGTCATTGTGCCATACAATCCGATCACGCGTATGCTCGGAGCCGAGAACCGAGGCAATGTTACGTGTTATCTTGATTCGCTCCTCTTTGCCATGTTCTCCAAGCTCGATGCCTTCGAATGCATGCTCAAGTCGGACTTCCCCGCCGATGATCCCCGGATCAAACTTGTCACTCTTTTACGGATATGGGTCAACCTCTTGCGCTCGGGAAATCTGATTCGAACCGACTTTGTGAGTCTTGATGGGCGACCGCCTGATTGAAGCAACGTATCGGCTGACTTTTCATCATAGACGAAATTGATGCAGGATGCTATGAGTGACTGCGGATGGACGGATGCAAAACTCTTGGAGCAACAAGATACATCGGAAGCGTTTGCTTACCTCACAGAAACGTTACAGCTACCCCTTCTCTCGCTTCAGGTAGACCTATTCCACCAAGGCAAGAAGGACAAGGATGACCATAAAGTAGTCTACGAGCGTCTTCTGAATCTGGCGGTGCCGCCGGATCCAGAAGGCAAAGGGGTCAAATTGGAGGATTGTCTGGAAGAATACTTCAACGCCAGAGTCGACGTGCTGAGAGATCACGACGAGGGCAAGAGAGGCATCTCCGACGACAGAGGGCCAGGTGATGCGTCCTCGTCACCAAGTACTAACACGATTAGACTCCTTCGATCAGAGGACGGCGCTGGCTCGTTTCTGACCGCTTCGCCTGTCGATGTCACCCCGGGGCAATCTTCTCTCGGACATCTTCTTGACAGAAGCCTCACCCAAGCAAACAGCTTCAAGGATACAGAGACAATCGGTTTTCCGGACGCGCAACAAGGAGAGGACGAGCCCGGCAGTGGGCCCAGCATGGAGAAGCGTCCCAGTGCAAGGCATAGGTCGACCAGTGTCATTCAAAGGGTCGTGGTGGATGAGCATGGACGGCCAGCGGGCACCGAGGATAGTGTCATGGCCAAAAGCGCGAGACACAGGGGCTCGACCGTAGTCAAGGCGGTTACCATTCCTGCTTGGCAGTTCTTCAGGCTTATTCGTGAGTCTTATTTTTCTTCGTGTTCCATGTTGAAACTCATCTGTCACCTGTAGCCCCATGTGACTGATTTTTTTTCCGTAGCTTGGCATGCTCTGACCCCCAACGAACCTAAAAATGACTCCGAGGTGGCCGTCAACTTTGACCAGCGGCCAGTCGTCGGCATCTGTCTCAAGCGATATGCCATGACTGAATCCGGCCAGCCGCAGCGCTACAACACCTTCATCGACATTCCGGATAGTCTCCGGCTGCCGCAATTCATGCTTTCCGGCGGCCCGGAGCTAGACGAAGAGCTCAATGGCCTCAGCACGGAATACAAACTCGTGCTGCAGTCGGTGGTTTGCCACCGCGGAGACTCACTCCACAGCGGACACTACGTTGCCTTTGCGCGCGTGGCCCCCAAGCTGCTGACGGGAAATCGACGCCACGACTTTGACCCCCCCCCGGATTATGAAGAGGCGCAGTGGGTCAAGTTTGACGATTTAGAGACGGAGGATCGCGTGACGGACGTGAAAGACATCAAGGAGGCGCTGAGGTCGGAAATGCCGTACCTGCTCTTTTACCAAATTGTCCCCATGGTCGACATTGCACGGTGTTCGATGGACTGCCAAGAGCTTGACCCGCCGCCCTACAACGACGCCAAGAAGAGCAACGGGCTGCATCACGGGCATCCCTCTTCGTCGGCGATCCACCTGGACGCACGGCACCGCGGCGACGACCCCCACGGGCTTCACGGACTTGGCGTCGCGGGCCCGCACAGCAAAGCGCCCAGCATCAGATTCTCTGCCGAACTGGAGCGGTCCGCCCACGGCAGCGTCTGGTCCGTCTCCCACACGGACGGCACCCCCTTCGGCTCCCGCCGCGAAAGCGTGGCCAACACCGAGTCGCCCATCGTCACCCCGGGAGCCGACTCCCCCGTGCTCACCCCCGTCGATGAATCCGCACCCTCGCGCCTGTCCCGCGCCGCGTCGCGCTTCGCCCTCGGCCGCCAGAGCCGCCCGGAGAGTCAATCCGGCGAGGGCCGCATCAGCTTCACCATGAGCCGTCTCGGAGGCCTCATGCGGCCTAGCCGAGAGCTCCTCTCTGAGGCGACATCCGATCCGGCCGCTCTGGCTCTGGTCTCGCCCGTGGACGGAGAGAAACAGCTCCAGTCGCCGGTGCAGGGCAGAGACCGAGAAAGGCACAAACATCGCGGGCGGGTCAAGGACAAGGAGAAGGCCGAGAAGCAAAAGGGCGGGGGCGGGCAGGGCGAACAGCCGGAGAGGGAGTGCATCCTCATGTAGCCTTCATCCTCTTTTCTTTTTCTTTTCTTTTTCTTTTTCTTTTCTTTTTCTTTTTCTTTTCTTTTTCTTTTTCTTTTCTTTTCTTTTCTTTTCTTTTCTTTTCTTTTTTCTTTTTTTTTCACCAAAAACATTTTACATTCCCGGTTCCCTGGAGTCAACAACCACGCGTGGGCTGGCGGGGCGCCGGAGCGTGTTCAGACGGAATGGGGAAAACGGTTTTGGAAAGACTGGCTTGGGAAACTTCACCTTGGAACAGGGAAACTTGGTAGCCGGGCGGCCGGAGTACTTTTACACAGCGGGGAGGCTCTTTGTTTCTTCCGAGATACCAGGCGTTTGGCGTTGATTTTCTGGTCCGTCGCCGACCAGCAGCAGCATGAGCGTGGCTGTTTGAAGGGGTGGTGGAAAGAAAAGGGGCGCGAAGGGGGCAACGCAGCGAATGGATGGATGGATGGATTCGTTTATCAAGCAGCGCTCGCTGGTCCGACATGTACCTATTCACACATTGATGAACGGCCATGACTATCCTGCGCGCATAAACACAG
Organism: Aciculosporium take MAFF-241224; assembly: GCA_000222935.2. Classification (NCBI taxonomy): domain Eukaryota; kingdom Fungi; phylum Ascomycota; class Sordariomycetes; order Hypocreales; family Clavicipitaceae; genus Aciculosporium; species Aciculosporium take. The sequence goes on along the minus strand of AFQZ01000754.1, from coordinate 10,275 downwards.
TGATTCGATGTGTGTGTGTTCCATCCACATTATACTTTACACTTGGTATGTGAAGAACAAAGCAGTCGCCGGTAAATAACCCCCCCCCCCCCCCACGCACGTCCATATGCGTTTTTATAAAACCCCTTGACGATAACGAAGGAAAGTACGTCGTCTCACGGCCCGAACCACAATTGCATGCAACCACTCACCCCACACAAAGGCCCTGACAAGAACCATACCTCCACAGCCCGAGTTTAACACAGAAAATGAGATTTGATATACAACAAATACCCGCAGATGACGGATTCCTCTGCAAATCATACAGTCATGCTCATGCCAGGAGGAAAAGGTGAGCGTGCTCTTGTCCTGATGCAATGGCTCTTTTTTCCCTTGCTTTCGCCCCCCCCCCCCCCCTTGCACCAATAATGATCCTCTTTCATGCCGACTTCTTGGTAGTTGGGCGGCCATGTCCATGACGGGTGACGGAAAAGCAGAAGAGAAGGGGAATAGACGCGTTGGTGGCTCATCTTTTGCGTGAGGAACCAGTTGTGAGGAAACAGGTGGGGGGGGGGGGGGGGGGTTGGATTCGACATGTGTCTGTCACAGAAGTAAATGGAGCCGGGGCAAATGGGAGATGCTTGGTAAAGCCAATAGGATAAGGGGTATGGAAAGGGACAAAGGGTCGCGGGACGGCGAACCGTCTCCTAAATTCGTACGTCGATGACAGCGGGCGACAGCAGCAGCGGGCAGGCCTTTGATTCTTAGTTTGGTATCGAGACTGTAAAACTCCTTGTGAGCTGGGCGGGATCAGAGTTTCGGCGCTTCGAGTTCCCTCGTGCCCGGGGGGGCGGCGGCTCCAGCACGGGCAGTTTCTTCTAAAAAGGAATGTTGAGGGTGCTTTGGGCACCCAACGACTCCTGTTGGTCTTGGAGCTCCTCGGGAGCGGCTTCAATGGACACTCCCAGGCCGAGCTTGGCTTGTTGCTAAACAGGTGACCTTGTCAGCCACGTGGTCCAAAGAGCGAGCTGGCTGGGGCTTTCGAAACCAGTGCGATTGGGGAAGTGAACGAACCGTAAAGTGATCAACGTCGGCGGCAAAGGTCAGCATCACCTGGGGGGCCACGCGCTTCTCCAGCAAACAGCTGAGCTTGCCCTTGGAGTCGACCTGGGCACGGAAGGTGGACATGCGGAAGTCATACTTGGCACCAATGGTCGTGACGCCTTCCTTCTGCAGGCCACCGCCCATCAAGCCGCCGGACGAGGGAACAAGACCGAGGCTCAGATCGACACCAGCTTGAACCTTGTCCGACAGTTTTCGCCAGTACGACGTATTCAGAGTGCCCATGGCGGCTTGCAGCTGGGCAGTGGCAATCCAGTCTGCCGTCTTGTATCGACCGCAGTACGAAACGGCACAGTCGGGGCCCTGAGTCAAAGCAGGTCGTTGCCAGAGGGTTTCCATGCCGAGAGCCAGTCTGGGAGTGACGGATTGCAAAAAGCTTCCAATGTAGATGCCCGTCATGCCACCCTCCAGGAAGGAAGGGTTGAGCATCTTGAGGGACGCGCTAAAGTCGTCACCATTGTACTCGTGCTCAAACTGCGCCATGTCTTGGCCACCGGGGGATATGGAGAGCTGCGACTTGGACACTAGCTTGTCGGTCCATCGAAAATTGAATCGTCCGGAGAGTGAGCCCTCGTTGTCGATGTTACCTTGGCAAAAGACCTTTTGTGCAAAAGAGCCATCTCGTCAGTCCCATCACAGTGCACGCGCGCAACAGACAGGTGAGGACAGGGGCGGGGTCGGAGGGAGATGTTGCGAGAAGTACACGCGCTACATACCTTGCCAGTTCCAAACATGGCGGCGAAGGTGTACGGATTGATGCGCTCGCCCATGGCAAACTGGTGAGAGACCTGGAATAGAGGAGGCATGCTGAAAATCTTGGTCAGGTCGGCGCGAATCCCGGTGAACATGTAGTTGTTGAGGAAGACATCGCGCTGAACCTCCTTGGCCAGGTTCTCCATGTTTCCAGGGTTAGGAAGGCCGAGCTTCGCCCTGCGCTCAGAGAAGGAGTTGAGCGCATCGCCAACGGCGGTGGCAATTGGGTTGGAGAGGAGAAGGGATCGTATCGACTCTATTTGAGCAGCCATCGTGATGGAGCGGAGGGACTCGAGTCGCCTCGGCCTCGGGGTCGGTCACGGCTTGGTGGAAGGCGTGGGTGGATAAGGAGCCGAGTATTCGTATGTGTGTGTGACGGAAACCACAGCGGTGGCAGGAAGCGTCTGCTAGGCTGATGGACACGGGGCAATTTGCAAGGCTGTGGCGAGGGCCTTTGGCATAGGCAAATTGACTCCGGGTTGGCGGCCGGGTTGACGCGATGACGAACTTGCTGGCGTTGAGGAGGAACAGAGACGGAGAATAATTTTCAATCAGCCCCGGCCGGGCTGGTCCCAAGGTCCGTCCGCCTGGTCTGTAAGTAGGCTGTGGCTAGTGGCCAGTGGCTAGTGGCCAGTGGCTCGTGGCCGGTGGCTCGAGGCTACCGTAGTGATGCCCGCAGTGGGAGGCTGGCGGGGAAACGAATGTTCCGACGTTCTCGGAATGCCACCGAATCTTACCCGACCGTTGGGCCGGGCGCAACCTTGACCTGGTCGACAATCAATACCTTGGCCGTCATCTGGAACCGGGCCCGACCATCCATGAATCAATCTGATTGATCCATGGACCATGCCCCTCATGTCCCGCCAAGACTGACGACGTCCCTCACATCCTCGTGGAAACAAGTGAGGGTCCTCCTTTGCCCATCAGCGGGGCTCTTCCCTTGAGCCTACCAAACGGTCAAGAAGATTATACCTAGACGTCGCCAACAAAGCCGCCGCGCGTACAATCTTTCGAGTTCCCTCGCAATGGATACGCTACTGTGAGTTGCGTATCTGTACCCTCTTTGGCGGGCAGAGACATGTCATCGACCTGCCAAACTAACCGGGAACAGCACCGCCAAGATTGCGGCCAACGCTCCGCGGTACCGCCGAAAGAGCTCGACCTTCATCGATGGCATCCATGATGTTACGGAAAACGAGAACCTGGCTCCGGCCCAGCTGTACAGCACCATGTCAGGCCGGCTGTTCCACTCGGGTAGGATCGCCATTGTCATGGTAGGGCCACCGGCACGCGGCAAAACGTAAGTCCTCGAAAGCACGACATGGTACGGAATCCGAGCTTCTTATTAAGAGAAATAGCCACATTTGTGTTTCCTTGTCGCGATATCTGCAGTGGCTGGGCGTCAAAACCCGCATATTCCATCTTGGCGATTACCGTCGCGCCACCATTGGTCCCGAAGGCGATGTACCGCAAGACTACTTCTTCCCGGATGCCTCACCCTCTTCCGTCATTCTTCGCCAAAAGATACTCAAGAAGTGCCGCGAAGACATTTATGCGTGGTTGAACCACGAAAACGGCCAAGTGGCCATCTACGACGCCGTCAATCCGACAGCAAGTGGTCGCCGCGCTCTGGCCAAGGAACTGGCAAAACATGACGTCCAGGTAAAGTGTCGACCCTATATACATGCATTCCGAAGTGTACTACGATTGGCTGACATTCCCTGTGTCTTTTTCACCTTTGTTCAAAAGACACTCTTTATCGAGTCATATGTGGATGATGAGCGAATTCTTCGCGAAAATGCCAGGAATGTCAAGATATCGTCCCCGGATGTAATAGTCCCCTCCTCTCAGATCAAGAACAACGAGACACTGGGCATTGTACTTACGCGTCTTTTTCTGCCAGTTTGCAGGAATGGATCCCGATGAAGCAGCCAAATTGTACCTCAAACGCATAGAAATGCGCATCCCCGTCTTTGAGACAATGGACGAGGCGGAGCTCAACTACATCAAGATGATCAATGCCGGCGCCAAGTTCTTCTACAACAACGTCAGCTTCAACTATCTTTCCCACAGAATCGTCTTCTACCTGACCAATCTGCACATCAAATCACGTACCACGTTTTTCGTCCGCGCAGGCACGACCGAGGAAGAGGATTCCTACAAGGCTGATGCGCCGCTGTCAGAGCTCGGCAAGATGTATGCAGAGAGGATGTCCCAGGCACTGCTGAAGCACCGACAACAAGAACACGCAGAACAAGTGGAGAAGAGCGACGGACAGCAGGCGCCCCTTCGTCCACTCACGGTATGGACCTCGACGCGACTGCGAACGGTACAAACGGCAGACCATCTCAAGGAGAAGGGCTACAAGGTACGACAACGGTCGCAGATGAGCCAGATCAATCCGGGAGTCTGCGAAAACATACCAGAACACATGGTTCCCAAGATATACCCCGAGGAGGCCGAAAAGCATGACCTGGACCCGTACCATCACAGATGGCCCCGAGCCGAGGTAAGCTCATGCCTTGTTCCTACTCTGATGAAGCATGAAGCATTCAACGAGTGCTTTTCCTTCTTCCTTGTTCTGACCAACTACCCCCCCACTGCTAGTCCTACCACGATCTCGCCGTCCGTCTCGAGCCCATCATCCTGGAGCTCGAGCGAGAGCAAAACGATCTCCTCATCATTGCGCACGAGTCCGTCCTGCGAGTCCTCTACGCCTACCTCATGCACTGTTCTACCATGGAAATCCCGACACTCATATTCCCCCGCGACGAGATCATGGAAATCATCCCCGCAGCGTACCAGAACGAGGCCAAACGGATCCACATCCCCGGCCTGGACGCCCGCTTGCTGTCTCGCTGCCCAGCCACCCCGCGGACGCCTCTGCAGGTGGACGCAGCGGGCAGCGTCCCCGGAAGCGGCCGGATGAGTCCCCTGGCGGATGGCATGAGCAGCCCGGCGGTGCCCGTGGAACGTCCTCCCGAGAGGGTGATCAATACGGCCAAAGACATGGTTGCCGACAAGGTGGATGATGAAGACTAGGCCAGCCAAGGAAGGGTACATGGATGAGGCGAATCATGGTACATGGAGTGGGTGTTTGACGAGGTCCAGGTGCATGGGAGGCACGGGGAATCCCTCCGGGGGCCCCGCCGGGGGACCGCCTGCGGCGAGCTCCCGCCTCGGGCGGATCGGCGGATGATGAAGTGTTTCTTCTTTTCGTTTTCCTGCATGGTATGCGCATCGGAGGGGATCCCGCCCTGCAGAGAAGAGGCCAATGGCATTGCTATTGTTTACTGAATTCGTCCATGCGTGTGTGTGTGTGTGTGTGTGTGTGTACATGCGTACGTTGGCCGCCCGCCACCCTGCAGCCGAGCAACCCGTTGACACACACACCTCTGCAGCGTCGTTGCAAACATCCATCTATACACCTACCTTGAGTAGGTAGGTACCCAAGGTAAATAGGTAACCTAGGTACCTACCTGGTCATGGCCGTTGAACCCCGCCGGTGAAGCAAAGTCACCACCAATCAATCATGTACGTATCGTACGTATCACACGTCACCTGTAGGGGCAAACAAACACCTCCCCCCTCCCCCCCCCCCCCACATGCCTGCTCTGCATCGCAGGAAAAGACCCGGGCCCCTCCTCGTCCTGAATGATGCCACCGGAAGAGGAATGCCAGAGGAGAGACAGACAAAGGGAGGGAAAACGTGCCCCTGGTGTCGTCGTGCCCGTCAGCTCTCGGGCTGCCGGACGGCCACATGACGGCCACAACGAACCTGCAGGGGGGCTGGAAGGGAAAGCGCGCGTTTGGTTTTTTTTTTGTCCTATGGTCTTTTGTTTTTTTTTTTTTTTTTTCGTCCTGTGGTCTTTGTTTTTATGTTTTTTATGTTTTATTTTTTGGTCCATGATTGTGTGGTTTCGTACACATACAACACGAGGCGAGACGTGTGCATGGATAAGTAAGTAGGGATGGATATGCGCATGTGCATTGGCAAGAGGTTAGGTAGGTTGGTATGTACCGTGATGGGCTACGGGTACATACCAAGTAGGTACCTACATACGACTTGCATACTTCGTACCTACATACAGACAGACAGACAAGACACCGCTGTGGGTGGCGGCGTGACGATTGTCTGGCCCATCCTGCTTACTTTAGGTAGGTATCTGGGTGCCTACCTGCCTAGTACGTAGCTACAAAGGGCATTGGACTGCGCGCTGCACGACGCATGCAGACCCGTTGTGGCATGCTTGCCGTGGCCTCATTCTTGGTGGCGGACGGGGGGGGGCCGATGAGGGCGAGCAACAAATGGAGAGAGAGAAACAGATGAAGAATGAAGAGAGAGAAACAGATGAAGAGAGAGCAACAAATGGAGAGAGAGAAACAGATGGAGAGAGAGCAACAGATGGAGAGAGAGCAACAGATGGAGAGAGACGGATGGATGAGGAGGGCTTTTGAAAAAAAAAAAAAAAAAAAAAAAAAAAAAAGAACAGGCCGAGGGAATACATGTTTCTGCGGAGGGGGGACTCTACACATGTACATATGTGTGTCTTTCCACCCGGCAAAAGAAAAAAAAATACTAGCTGCTTGGTACCTAGCCAGGTAGTCGTCTGTGTGACGCAAAGGGGACCATGGCGAGACCTCTTTCTTCTTCCTACAAGAGACGGCGGCATGGCCGAGGTTTATCGCGAAGCGAACCCGTGCACGGAGCCGAGAGAAAAAAGGCTGTCCTCCGCCCTCCTCTCACATGTATCGCAGATGCGACGGGCAGCGGTTTTGCACGGGGAGATATACCTTGTTGTATGTATACAAGTACACATGTGTGCAGCTCCTTGGGAGGTCCGGAGCGTCGTGCAAACTAGGTACATACCTACGTAGGCATCAACAACGTTGTGAAACGGGAGGACATGCTGCCTGGGTGGGCTCGGGTCTTTGTCTCTTTTCGTTTCGGATCCCCAAAATCACCATGGTCCAGACGTGCCCAAGATTTGGGTCGACGGAATTGGCTGACAGGTCTGACCAAGAAAGAGAAGAAATACCAAGTCAATCATGATTGAAAGAAGCGTGTATTGGCTCTCTGTATCAAAACGAGACGAGTGGCACAATCTCACACTGAAACTGTACGATGCGCTTGTTTGCCGAGCGTTACACCTTCTTCCTGTCTCGCGGTTCCGGTAGTCTTGTCGAGTCCCTGCCTGTGGCTTCGCCCTTTGAGAAGGCGTACAGTATCCTAGACTCGAATCGAGATCAACATGTGTACATGGCTGGGGGAGGAGAGAATGGGACATGGCGGCAAAGGAGAGTCAAAGGGGGTTTCCAACGAGGTGAAAAGAAGAGACATTGCATAGAACCCCTGGCCAGTCCCAGCGTGATGCATCGAGTCTACCATGTACATAACATATTGTACAGACGCAAGACGCAAAGGAGGCGAACCCCAGCATCACACGAGTCCGTACGGCAATCATGGAAAATTTCGACGAAACAAATGACCTGAGACATTTTCCCTAGCCGATGGGTCGGATATCATGGCTGGTCACACAAGAGTCCCAGGTTGCTAGCTGCGCTGCCAGGGTCGCGATAGCTGCCAGTTGTACTGTAGGGCGTGCAGGCCGCTGTTGCAGATGTGCTGCCATGTACGAGTCGGCAAGACGTTGCGCGCCAGCCAGCGTGTATGTGTACTGACCATTTGAAAGACGTACAGTATATTTTGAGAAGGCCAGTCGGCTGCCTCTGTACCCTGTGTCTCGAGTGAGCGAACATCATCTGCTACCTGACTTGCATGGCCACAGAGCTACTTTGCATACTTGCTTGGCCTTGCTATTTGAACAGATGGACCAAGGAAGGCCTTGCCAGATCCAAACGAGTTCAAGGAAAATCAACTTGTACCTGAGGCATGTGCTGTGTATAGGGCGTGGTGGCGTTTTCAACTCACCAAAGGGCACGGCATCTCGTTTGACATGATGACCTGTCATTTCCATCCAGTATTGGCATCTCATCACCCCTCTTCGAACCTGCCTGTGGATGCCACGAGCGGGCAGTCGAGTTCACAACGTCAACTGCCATGTCGAATACTAGACACTGACTGGCCCAACCTGAAAGCCGCATGAGCGAGCGCCTGGCCTAAAGGTACCAGACGGGTGAACATCTGTGACGCCAGAACCGGAGGTGCCGACATTGCATACATTCCCCCCATTGTCATCGTCTGTCGCCATGGTGGCGGTGATGCAGCTCAAGCGAAGGCACAGGCGGCGTAACCTGCGTGCGGATTGAGGAGCAGTCACACCTGTCCAGCAAGAATGAAGGCACCTCTTGCCGAACGCCACGTCGCCAAGCTCGGCCAATTGGACTCGTTGTGTTCAACCAGTGTAGACGCAGCGGAACCGACAGCTTGTCTGCTAATAGGGCCAAGCGCAGGAACCACCGACCAAGTGTCCAGCGGTGCTGAAATAAATCGGCTGCTTGCGCCACGCAGCACGGTCATGAGGGTCATGGGACCGCAGACGTTCCACTCAAATTCGAGATGCTGTCAACTCGCCTGCAGATAATCAGGAGCACGCGCACACGAACTCGACACTACCCGACCGTCAAGCCCGAATGGGGCCATCTTCTTCTTGAACTTTGTTTTCTCGTCGCCGAGAACACGTCGAAACGAGCGTTGGATTCAGGGCGGTTGCAGCTTGTAGGTACTCGGGAGAAATTCATCCGTTGATGTGGATGTTATGACGTTGGAGCTCCAGACGTGACTTTCTGTGGTGGGCCGAGCTGGCATTGAAACCGTGGAAACCGTGGCAATCTGCCATGCCACCTCCCTCGCCATATGTACGGCGTTGCCGTCGTTGGGCTTGGCGTTCTCGCAGGATCTCGTCTCGCAAGGCCAAAGCTCTAGTGAACCCATCTACCGGTTTGTCAATGATCAATTGGGCACCAAGAGTGGGAACTTGTAGGCGGCTCACTCATCTGAATGGCTCAAGATTTGCGCGTCTGCCACACAATCAGACACACAGAGTCCAGTTGAAACCAAAAAAAAAAAATTAAACAATAAACAATAAACAATAAAAAATAAAAAATAAAAAATAAAAAATAAAAAATAAAAAATAAAAAAATAAAAAATAAAAAATAAAAAATAAAAAATAAAAAATAAAAAATAAAAAGCCACTGAGTCATACCAGTTGTATGTCATCCAGTTGAGCGAGTGCCGTCCGAAACGGAGGACGAGGAGTGAGGAAAAAAGGTTGAGTGACCTGAGTCGCCTTGTCGTGCAGCATGAGCATGGCTGAGACGGAAGGAACGCGTGCCCCGCCACGCACCTGCCACCAAACCGAAATCGCAACTTGTAAACGGTCCAGCTCAAAATACAAAATAAAGCAAGATGGGGTTAAAATACTTCATAATAACAATGGTACGTGAGCACCAGGTACTTGTTCGCCTAACACTCTAGCGTATGTACCTACCTGTGTCAATTCCTCCAAAGAAAAAGAAAGTATAACCAAAAAAATAAATAAAAAATAAAAAAATAATCATAATCATAAAAAAATAATCATAATCATAAAAAATAATCATAATCATAAAAAAATAAAAAAAATAAAAAAAAAAAATAAGGCCTTTGGCCGTTGTGCTGCTCATGTCTTGTTCCCCTTGCAAAGGGCGCCCATCCGATCAGATTCATGCCGTACATTTCAGCAGGGAAGAAAGAGCCCCAATCTGCTCACGAGTCATCGGGGTTCTTGTTGTGGCCCCCAGCGATTGGTTCCGCCCCGATCTACGATCAAGCCGCATATGTTTACGGTAGGTCGAGCTTTGTGCTTCTGCAATGATGTGCTCAAGAAAAGTGAAGGGTGAAATGCTGGCCATGGCTAGTCGGGCCCACGATGGAGAACCCCGACCCTGCACGGCATCAGCTGACAAGGACAGTCGAACATGGGAGACGGGACATTTCCTGGCCGAGACAGGGGCCGGCAGGCCGGGAACGAACGAAGGGTACCACCACCACCACCACAGCACATAGCAGGTACCTACTTTCGGTATGCAATCACACTCCATGTGCCTCGAACCGTACCAAGCCGATCGTGTGGCCATGGCACAGCCCTGGGCGTGGTGGTGAGCATATCGTGCGTGTACGTCCAACGATGTATGTCCGGACTCGTGCGTGCCTGCTCGTCACCCAAGATGATCATGTGCCGATTTTTGGATATTGCATGATTTGCCGCGGCAGGCATTCATTGGGCCCAGCGGAGGAGGTGCACTTGTCACCCGCGGCCGTGACGCAGAGAAGAGGCAGAGACCGTATGAGGGGTTTCCTGCCGCTTTGCGAAGACGGTCAAGAGCTGGGCAAATTGAAGCAAGTTGGGAAAAAAAAAAAAAAAACCACACACACACACACACACACACACACACACACACACACACGCACGCACACGCACG